>JAGXJF010001864.1:0-37585 GCA_019208055.1 Stipa capillata
CTTCTCTCTTTCCTTCCTCTCTCTTCCCTCCGCCCCTCTCTTGCCCTCTCTCTGCCCCCTCTCCCCTCCTTTCTCTCCTGCTTTTCCCGACTCTGGCTCCTCCTCCCGACGAGCACCCAATACTGTACAAGTTTGACACAATTTGGAGATGATTTGAATAGGGATCCAGTACAACTCTAGGGTTTTGACCTAATCGGCAATTTGAACTAGAGATAGGTCCTAGGGTTCTCCAAAAATTGTGAAATTTGGCAGGGGGCTAGAGTTCACCATTTCATGCCCATTTCTAAAGTTTGAGGCATTTCCAACCATCCTAGCTTATCCATCTACTAAACCCTAGTTTCTCGGACTTTAGGGTTTGTCCTCGGAAATCCAATTCAAGTTATGATTTCATGGGGGTTTTGGAATACTTTTAGGTGGTGAATGTTGGGAAAGTTGGAAAGGGGGATTCACTGGTGGGACCCACTGGACCCACCCCCTTATTAGGGCTTTTATCGAGGTTCGACACTTCAAATAAATTGATTGGTGTTAATTTCCACAAATTGAGTTTTCAAGGATGAGATATGCACATATTCTATAGTTTTAATTACATTGATTGGTGTTTGCAACTATTCCCACCGAGGATGAAATGTTTACGTATTCGACAATACATCAATACATTGTTTCAAAAGTTTACAAGTGTGGGGTGGAGGGGATGCCATGTATGCATGAGGTGCAATAAACCTTAATCAAGATTTGGGACTTACAGTGTTCCTGTTTTGAGAAGAAAGATTTGAAATCGACATTTACCCCCTTGTCGAAAGCCACTGATCCAACAAGTGGTATCAGAGCCTGGTCTTGCTTGTCTATAAGCTTTGACCGGCTTTGCAAGCCATGGCTTCCCATGGATGCTGGACTCATCTTCATATACTCAATGGGACAGATTGGGAGTTTTGGAAAAATTGAATGAGAATTTTTATCCAGTTAGAGGGGCTTGCTATTTGGCAAATTATTGGAAGGGATTTTGCTCTTCTTGAGGTAGTGACGCCTGCAAATTTGATTGATGTTGAAAACAATTGCAAGGCCATCAACTACCTGTTGTCTGTGTTAGATTGGAAAGAGCATGAGAGGGTTGCTCATCTTGATACCGCTCACAAGATTTGGTCGACCTTGATCCCTTACCATGAGGGGTTCGACCAAGTCAAGATTGCGAGAGCGGATCAATTCAATGTAGAATACAATCGTTTTGAGCAACGCCCTAGTGAGACAATAGCTAAGCTTTTTGCTAGGTTTGAGAAGATTGTGAACAAGCTTAGAATTGTTGGGGTTACCTATTCAGATGCAGAGATGGCTAGACATGTATTGAATACCCTAGAGCCTGCTTATGAGGTTAGGAAGATAGCCATTCAAGAATCCACCAATTTGGGTACTCTCGCACTTGATTTGCTCTTCTTGAAGCTCTCAACTCATGAGATCACTTCTGAGAATCGAAGCTATCAAAAGAACAAATCGCTTGCTTTGGTTGGGAACACGGTTTTGGATCCTTCAGGGTTGATCTCTTCTTGTGGCGCTTCTGAAGACTCAGGTGCTTGTCTTGTCTCGAGATCTTTGTGGTTTGTCTCTTGTAGCTTTCTCTTCTCTATCCGATGATCAACTTGAATCTCGTCCTGATGATGAGCTCGCGTTATTTGCAAGTCGTTTCTCTAGGGCATACAAGAATGTGAGAAATAGGAGAAGACCTCAGACATCATTTGCTATTGATGTGGTGAGAAAGGCCACATCCAATTCGAGTGTCCCGATCCTAATGAGAGAAACAAGTTTTCTTCTAAGTTTCAGGACAAGAGAAGGAACAAGTTCGAATCCAAGTCCAAGACGCAAGTGGTCGAGAAGAACCTTCACCAGGCTCTTGCCGCCTTTGAAGGTGGTGATGTGAGCATCGACTCTTCTTCTACTTACTCTTCAAGCGAGGATGAACTAGAGTCGCCCAAGCACAAAAGGAATGGCAAGAAGGTGGAGCAAGGCTTCACAGGCATGTGCTTCATGGCTCGAGATAAAGAGGAGAGCGAGGATGATCTTGAGAGCGAGGTGAGCTACACCTTCGATGAACCTAGTGTCATGCATGAGAAGTTTCAAGATATGTTTGATTTGCAAAATGACACTTTGTTTACCTCTAAGAAGTCTAAAGATCTTTCTAGGCAAGTAGATTCACTTACACTGGAACTTGCTAAGCTTAAGAGTAATGATGATGAGTGTGCAAGTTGTGATGTTTTACGTAAAGAATTTCTTGAAACTAAAGATGCTCTTCCTAGTGTAAATGAATTGCTTGAATCATCTAGAATTGAATTAGACAAACTTAAGTGGAGCCCTTGCTCCTTTTGTGCCTCTAAGGATGATGATTTAGACTTGCTCTCTTGGATGTTCCTCTAGCATAGCGCCTCTCAATGAATTGAATGAAATAAAATTGTGCTTTGCTCTAGGTTTCATGATGCACATCTTAGTCATCCAATAACTCATGGTCTATAAGGACAATCTAGCCAACATAAAAACTGTTTATCTTGCTGGTTACATTGTTACTCATCTCATGCTAAGGAACTTAAAAATGCTAAGAAACAACTTGCTAGCACTAGTTCCAAGAGCACTCAAGAACCTTCTCTAGGTTTAAAATGCAAATACTTGGAAGATTGGAATAAAGAACTAAATCAAACTATTCTAGAGATGAGGAGGCCTGCTTGTAATAAATGCTCAGATCTAGAAGAAGAAAATCAGAACTTAGGTAAACACATCGCTGAGCTTTATAGAAAACCCACTTTGGCTAATGCTACTGCTTCTAAGCTACCTATTGATGCCTCACATGCTACTTTCTCTACTTGCACTTTTTGCCATGAACTTGAGAATGATATTTCTGTTATGCATGCTGCATTTAGGGAGAGGTTTAAAAAATTATAGCTAAAACTTTTAGTGTGGCTTGTGTGTCATGTGAGTCCTTAAAACTTGAACTAGGAGCATACAAAGAAAAATATGAGAAGGCTGTTAGAGTATCAGCTTCAGGAGCTTGTCTCACTTGTGCTCCTTTGCTTATGGAAGTAGACTACCTCAAGAAAACTTTGGAGAGATTTTCAGAAGGTAGGAAAGAACTTAACATGATCCTAGATAAGTCTAGAGTTAGCTTAGGCAAAGGTCTACGTTTTAATCATGTAGAAGAAAACAAAAACCACCCTCCTCATCCCATTGTTACTAGAGTTAGAGGCTTGATTGAGATTGCTTAGGGGGAGAGGAGGACAGTGTTTAAGAAAGGTGGTTACTTAGAACCAATTAATCAGAACAAGAGTGCTTCTGGTTCAAATAGTGTCAAGTCACAGAAGGGCAAATACCATTGTACTCATTGTCACAAGGATGGTCACTTGGTCAAGTTCTGCTTTCGACATCTCAAGGAGGAGCATCATGACCGTATTCGTGCTCTTAGGAGTATTCAACAAAGCAATAATGTGTTTGATGTTCCTAAGACACACACGAGGCCTCAAAATGCTGAGGCTCTTAGTGACTCTAGGAGGCAACAGGGTATAGATCACTTAGAGTCTTTTCACCATCCTCTTGGAGATGGTTCGCGTACTTTGGTACATGACGTTCCTTTGCGGGATGGTCTTGATCAAGGTCGTAGTGTTGCTCAGGATGTTGCATTGCGTGCTAATCACTCATGACTTTCTGTACTTGTTAAGAGAGTGACTCAATACTAGATTTAGAAATATTTGCTTACTAACCCAGTACTGAGTCCACTCGCTCTTGGTCTTTTGTATAGGTTGACCAGCGAGGGTTGGTGAACATGTGGCTTGTTGATTTTGGGTGTTCACGCCACATGACCGAAAGCTCCAAATGGTTCACCTCCCTCAACAAGGCGTCCTGTGATGAGTTCATTACTTTTGGAGACAACTCTCATGAGCGCGTGACACACAAGGGCCCGGTGCGCGTCAACAACAACAACATCCTCAAGGATGCTTCTCTAGTGAGTAAACTAAGATACAATCTCATCTCTATTTCATAGCTTATTGATGATGATTATGAGGTTTGTTTCAAAAAGAATGGGTGCCGTGTTCTTGACTCTTCGGGTGTGGTTGCTTTTGAGGTTTCTCGCCCTGGTAGAGTCTTTGCAGCTGAGTTTAGTTCTTCTGAGTCTAGGTGCTTTCTTGCAACTAGTTCTTCAGTCCTTCAACTTTGGCACCAACGTTTGGGGCCTATTGTTTTTAATCACTTGATAAAAGTTGGCAACCTTGACCTTCTGAGAGGCTTGTCCAAACTCAAACCTATCAAGAATTTGGTATGCACTCCATGTCGGCATGGCAAACAAGTTGATGCTTCCCATCCACCTGTCAATCAAGTGAGGACCGATGGACCCGCTCAATTTTTACAGATGGACACTGTAGGTCCAGCTCGGGTCTAGTCGGCAAGTGGGAAGTGGTATGTTCTTATCATAGTTGATGACTACTCTAGCTAGGTACTCTTGAGTGTTTTTCGTGGAGCATAAATCTGAAGCATTTGAGTTCTTTCAAGATTTGGCTGAGGCTTTTGAATCTCTTTCACAGTCTATTGAAAGGTGTTCGAAGTGATAATGGTTTAGAGTTTAAGAATGCCTCTTTGTAGATTTTCTTGCTGACCGTGGCATCGAGCATCAGTTCTCCACTCCATGCACCCCTCAACAGAATGGTGTTGTGGAGAGGAAGAATAGGACTTTCATTGAGATGGCTAGAACAATTCTTGATGAATATGGCACATCACGATGGTATTGGGCTGAGGCTGTTAGTACTGCTTGCTATGTGTCCAACCATGTGTTTCTGCAAGCACTCTTACATGTGACATCTTATGAGACTTATGTTTGGGAAGAAGCCAAATGTGTCTCCAATGAGGGTTGTTGGTTGCAAATGTTTTATCCTAAAGAAGGGCCTTCTTGACAAGTTCGAGTCATGCACTTCTGATGGTATTTTGCTAGGCTACCCGGACAATTGAATGGATATCGTGTGCTTAATCTTGAAACTAACACCATTGTGGAGTCTTGTGATGTGACTTTTGATGAGACCAGTTTAGGTTCTGCATAGGAGTCGTAGGAAGAAGATGAGTTGGAGAGTGAGGTGGGTTGTGCCCCTACTCCTCATGTGCAAGCTGTGGATCCTTTGGTTACTTCTTAAACTATTGCTGAGGGTCCTAGGTCCACTACTTCCTCTTCAGCAGTGGTACCCCACCGACAAGTCACCTCCCTACCTCTCCTTCAGCTGAGGTAGAGGCTACCGAAGCTACTTCCACTAGAGCTCCGAATTTGATCGAGGGTCCTCAACGCACTCAAAGGGATCACCCTTTAACAGAAATAATCGGTGACATCTCCAAGTGTGTAACACGCTCCAGGTCTATTCCTTCCTCGTACTTGGCACATTATGCTTTTGTTGCTTCTTTTGAGCCCAAAAATATATGCCATGCACTTTCTGATGATAGTTGGGTCAATGTCATGTCTGAGGAATTAGAGAATTTTGAGGAGAATTTTGTAGAGTGTCAGGACCTCGGAATCACATATGACTTAAGGAACGAGTTATCGCCAAAGACTGAGCAACCACCCATTCTGTGACACGGTACCTGCACCGTGCACACCGAAATGGCGTGGTCCGACACCTGACCAACGCGCCATACGATTACCAGAGCCGTATGCCTTCATCATTGGTCAAGCCGGCCAGAAGCGATCAAAGTTCCAAAAGCCACATACGATTCCCGAAGTCCGGTGAAGACCTAGCGTATTTCTCACGTTCGATCAACACAACAACTTCGGAGGAGCCCGGCAATGGTACCCTCACTCTAACCCAGTCCGGAAACTAGTGAGTCACCCGAACGCCCGGTACCATTACCCACACCCTGCCCAGCCGGCCAACGCATCTCAGCTGGCGGGTCACTAACCGAATATCGTCCTGCTAACCGAACTGGAAGAACCACACCAATTCTTCATGACTAGCCCATACACTTCAATTCATACACGCACGGTGTATGGGCAGCCACATTAACAACTTCATATCACAACCAAAACTCTATAAGACAAGGATTACAAGATAATAAGCACTTCCCAAACTTGGGATAATTACATATTCTTCATACGTAGCGACCTGGATGTCATTTCCATTAACACGACATTAAAGGTAGCAGCGGAAGATAAAAGGAAAACACTGAGATGGCAGCCCTAGCCATCCCCAAAGTTCTACAAAAGTATCCCTTGACCAAGCTGGGCAATCCTTGAAACTCAAACATTCAAATCGAAGTAGCCAGAATCATAGTAAGCTACGATGCGAGAACAACCTGCAGGAATGGAATTCCCGAGTGAGTACTTTCATACTCGCAAGCTGCTAATATGCTCATTCCAGGTTAATCTTAAACATAGCATGGCAATTGCAATGATAATGTGAATAAATCAACATAACATGGAGAATAAGCTACACAAGCTATCAAATTCAGCATACCATGTCATGTTTCATTCTACCAAGTTAACCACTTGGTACACCATCCAATCAACCCTCAGGTTCAGATCTGAATAGGTATGAAAAACCATCATACCCATCCACCAATTGTCACATGTAAACCATTCAAAGCAATTCCTAGAGTTGGGTTAACCACCCAAGCTCCCATATCACCAAATCATTTAATTTTCAGGTTTACAAGCATGGAGACAACCATTGCAACCAAACCATATTATTCTCCCTAAGCCAGAAAAACTTAGGGAGATGCCGAATGGGTTGACCACCCAATTGGACTAAAGTATAGTGAGGGAGGGTTAACCACCCTAGCCTCACACAAACAAGTGTTTCAATGGGTGTGGGTTCATAGTAGGCCCAACTATGACCCTCCAACTCCACTCGCTAACACTTATCGTCGTGGGTGACAGGTACAGCCCCTACGATACCGGTATCGGTCTAGGTTAAATCCACCTGCCGATTCGTATGTAAGTGACAGTACTCCGGCTCTCACAGCTCACATTAGGGGGTTCAAGTGTTAAGTTCAATCGATTTAATGGACACATCCATTGACCACAAGCACAGACAACCCTGCTCATGCTAGTAGTTCATACATCATAATCATCATTCAATCAACCAAGCATAGTAAAAGAGTAACCAGAATATTATCAACAAGCGAGCAAGCTTGCCTGGCTGTTCAAGATCGTGAGCTGGTTGGGAAGCAACTCTAGAATTACCCTTGTTGCCCGATTCTATCGAAATAACACCCAAGGGACTGGAAAAACAGCAAGGGTATAAATGAAAATCCAGGAAGAAATAGAATGATAAAATGTATGAAATGCATCCTAAGGTATATGAGACACTATTATGAAGCTAACGCAAATTTGAATTGTTTAGTTTGAAGTTCTATAGTTCAAGTTATAGTGTTTTTAAGGTGTTTACGGTTAAACTTGAGAGTGATTTATAACTTTTAAAAATTAGCATAGTCGTGACATGTGGGAGCATGATGTCGGGATTATATACTAGTCCGCAGATGAATGATGACACCAAGCATTTTGAATTTGATTGTTAAGCTAGATTCTCTAGTATTTCTGTTTATGATTAAGCCTAAAGGTGCAATTTAATCATTTCTAAAATGTACAACTACAATATCAAGTAAATCAGTGGCATCCTTCAATTCTACAAGTTGAATCAAGTTTAGCATTTCCTGTCTTCTTCTCAGTAAAGAATATCAGATTGAGTATCTTTGTATGAACTTAAAACATTCCTACTGAGAATGACCTGTAGAGTCAAGTTGAGATACCTTTTTCTTTTCCTTATTTATTTTCCTTAGTATTGCAATGTGGGTTCAATCTGCCGTAGCGGAAAAAGCTAATTATAATAGTATACTAATTATGCTAACCCGTGTCTAATTGTATTAGCATTAGGTAGCTCACTTGTATTGGCCATCAACTTAATAGATCATTGTTAGCTTCTTAAGGTTGCTAATTGACAACTGGAGTATTATTAATCAGACGCAACAGATTATGGTTGTATGAGCTAGCTATTGTATGCGTGTATAGGTATAAATCTCACTAAGGACCAATGATCAAATTTAGTAGTTACGCCCCTACGGACTAGCTTATCTTGCACTTAATGTGAATTAGCTGGCTACCTCCATGATTACAACAATGATTCGGTCTTGTCTGGACACAACCAAAGTATCAAATTTACTAGCCCATGATTAGTTCTAATTAATCATGTCTTCACTTGGTTCGAAAGCATTAGTTGTGTGAGCTAATGGTTAATTTACATTACCAGCTAATGCTTAGCATATACTAATCAAAGACCTTTTGTGAACTGTGTTCTGCTCCGGTGGTAATAAAGTAAGTCTCCAAGGAGTATCTGTCCAAGCGAGTTTTAACATAGGGGCATCAAAATTGCATTAGCGTTAACCATCTAAAGCAACTAAGTTTATTACTACGACTAACTATCATCAGCTGTTAATTAAGTACTCACTTGCTAACATGTTAGAAATCCTATTCTAAGCATTATTTCAACTAAGGTTTATTAAGGTAACAATATAATCAGTACATCAGGAATGCTCTAGCTCCCTTGACGAGTTGATGGTTTTTGGATGTCACTTAACACCAAGTACCTGAATAGCTGAAATGATCATGGTGGTATTTAGTACAATAGGTAATTAATGATGCGGATTTCTTGAGTATGTCGGAAGGTCATCAATTGGCCGTAACAGCAACTAATTTTAGGTACTACTGACGATCGTTAGTGCATTGAGCATGACCGAAGAAGATGGAGCTGACCTTCACCGCCACGACCATAAAAAGGACCCTGAGTATTATTCATTAACTAGTAAATCGATCCGAGTTGCATCTATAGCAATTGCTCTGGTACTGAACTACTCTATCAATACAGTAGCAATTTTTATTGAGCAGAAATTGCATGAAGTATATTGAGTACAACCGGTTGTAGTTAATTATACTAATCGATGCTAAAATTTTGCCTGGATCCGACATGCCTCCCACGAGTGCATTAGTTCTGCTGGTGAATAGTTAATTTACACTAACTGGTTAATGGTTAACATGCATCAATTGAATCTGGAATGTACGTGAGCAATGCACACCCTGGAGTAGAGGAGGGCTGAGGCGGAGAGGGTGTCGGCTCAAGACGATGGTGAAGAAGCTGCTGAGGTCGACTGCGGTGGTTTGCTTTGTCGGAAGAGGGGCTGAGCTCGAGAGCGATTGGGTTGAGAAGAGCTTCCTCGGCGACGATGGCGAGCTCAGTGGCAGTCGTTTGGGGGAGCTCCCGCGGGCGTCCGGCGAGGGAGAGGCGGCGCGGCGCTTGGATCTCTTGCCGGGCTCGGGGAAGGAGGCCTCTGTGATGACGTTGCTCCCCGGGCTTGGAGGCAACCTGCGGCGGAGAGCCCCGAGGGTGGCTGGGGATGTGGAGGGGCTCGAGGCAGAGCTTCAATGGCAGCCGGAATTGGGGGCGCGGCCTTAAGCCACCGGCCGGCGGTGGTGGCGCACGACGCGGTGGCGCGGGGCGGAGCTGTGCAGCGACGAAGCCGAGGTAGACGATGGCGGCGGGTTGAGGACGGTGGTGAGCTGGGCTGGCCGGTGCTCGGTTGGGGCGGCGGCGATGCCGAGGGCGGCGTGCTCCAGCGGCTTGACAGGAGGGGAGGAGGCCGGAGGCAGCGGCAGCCACCGCCGACGGCTTGCTGCCGCGGCGGATCCAGCGGCGGGGCGGCCCACGATAGGCTCGGGCTTGGGCCCGGTGCGGGAGCAACGGCGATGGCGCGTGGCGGTTGGGACCTGGCGGCATTGCTTTAATGGACTCAGGCTGGAGGAGCTCGGGGCGTGCGGTGTGGACAGACGGAGAATGCGGCGAGGGAAGAAGGCGGGCGGTGGAGTCCGTCACTGGCGCGGGGAAGGAAACCGGTGGCCGGACCTTGGAGAAAATGAGACGGAGCAGAGAGAGAGAGGGACATTGGGGAAACCAACCAGGGGTTGAAGGAGATGCGTGCGTGGTCTGCTACGTGGAGAAAAGGATCTGGACGGTGGGTCCCACGTATAGGTAAGGTAAGCTCTCTTCATTTCTTCTTATTTTGTTCCTTTCCTTTTCTATTTTTAGGTTAAGATTTGATTTTTAATAGAGTTTCAAATCAGATTTTTAAGGGTTTAGAGAAATTCACATGCAACACCTAAAAAAAACAACCATTTCAAAAGTTTTATTAACACAAAATAAGTTACGTCCGGTGGCTAAAGGGGGTGTTAGCTGCAACGAGGCTCAAGGCAAACTTTGGTTGATAGATACTTCTCTAAATCATCCCCGAAAACTTACACTTTAGTTCAGGGATGTACTGAACTCCCGGATATAAATTTTTAACAAAATTTGGATAGAAATAGGATCACTCAGACGGCCCATTCCAATTTCATACGTAAAGAAAGATTTGGGGAAAGCATTCTCCTCTAACATATTCGACCTTATAGAAATTGCTATAGTAAAATTAAACGGAGTTTGGTCCGAGGTTTTGCTTAAGGTTGCTCCTACATCATATTTAAAATTGTTAATTGGTACATATTTGGATTTGTAATCAAATTCATTTTCAAACCATTTATATGCATGCGTGTAAATGAAAGAAATCATTTTTGTCCACGATGATCTACACTGATCTCGTGTATTAAGAATAGGGTCATTACATAGAGCATTCACTTGGTCACAATGTCACTGGGACCAAGTGGGTGCTCAAGAACAAGCAAAGTGAGGATGGTATTGTTGTTTGCAACAAGGCTAGAC
The DNA here is from genome assembly GCA_019208055.1 of Stipa capillata. NCBI lineage: Eukaryota > Viridiplantae > Streptophyta > Magnoliopsida > Poales > Poaceae > Stipa > Stipa capillata. Next base: position 10,749 of record JAGXJF010001864.1, read on the forward strand.
TCGTAGCTCAAAGGCTTAGTCAAATAGAAGGTTTTGATTTTGATGAAACGTTTGCACCTGTTGCTCGCTTGGAGGTTATACCCATTTTGCTTGTGTTTTCTGCTTCCAAGAGATTTAAGCCTTATTAGATGGATGTCAAAAGTGCATTTCTGAATGGTTTCACTGAAGAAGAAGTTTATGGTAAATAACCTCTAGGATTTGTAAACCCTAGATACCTAATCATGTGTACAAATTTTCTAAGGCTCTCTATGGTCTTAAGCAAGCTCCTAGAGCATGATATGATAGACTTAAGAGCTTCTTGATCCAAAATGATTTTGAAATGGGTAGGGTAGACAAGACCTTGTTTCTTCTTAGGCGTGGCAATGACCTACTAATAGTGCAAATCTATGTGAATGGCATAATCTTTGGTGGCTCCTCTAATGCTCCTGTATCCAATTTTTCTAAGATGATGAGCAAGGAATTTGAGATGTCCATGAAGGGTGAGCTTCAATACTTCTTGGGGCTGCAAATTAAATAGACAAAGGAAGGCACCTTCATTCATCAAGCCAACTACACCAAGGATCTCTTGAAGAAGTTCGGGATGAGTGATGCCAAGCCGCTTAATTCTCCAATGTCAACCACCACATCTCTTGATCCTGATGAAGAAGGAGAGGCGATAGACCAAAAGGAGTTCAGGAGCATGATTGGCTCACTCCTCTACCTGATGGCGACAAGACCTAACATCTAGTTCACCGTCTGCTTTTGTGTGAGGTTCTGAGCCTAACTGAGAGACTCCAACCAGCAAGCTGTGAAGCGCATCATGAGGTACCTTCGATTATCCCTTGAGTATGGACTCTGGTGTTCTTGCTCTTCTGTTCTTGGGATTCGGGGTTTTTCAGATGCAGACTTTGTCGAGTGTAAAGTAGACTGCAAGAGCACTTTTGATACTTGTCACTTTCTAGGAACTTCTCTTGTTTCATGGTCTTGTAGAAAACAATCCTCATTGCACAATTCACTGCTGAGGTGCGATTGGTTGTAGTCAAATTCTTTGGATGATCTCTACTTTGCAGGATTTTAGGTTGACATTTGATAGTGTTCCTCTTTTCTGTGATAACACTAGTGCTATAAACATTTCTAAGAACCCAATGCAACACTTTAGAACTAAACACATAGATGTGCGATTTCATTTTCTTAGAGATCATGTTGAGAATGGTGATGTAGTACTCAAGTTTGTTGATTCTGAAAATCATCCCTTAGACTCTACATGATTTTGTGCACTTAGAGGGGAATTGCGGATCATACATCCCCATGGGCATAGTGCATTTTGCATCATTAGTGATATATCATGTGCACTTTTCATTTGCTAGAGCTTTGTGTATTATCCATGATGTCATAATGATTTTCATGAGTTGCTGTATGCCATTTCTTAGTTGCCTAGCTGATTTTTGGGGTTAGAAAACAACTGATAGTAAATCAGTATTTTCTCTTAGCATAGACAAGCTTTTGACATGATTCCAATTGGAATAGCTTCGTAAGTCTCTTTTCTACTACTGTGCAAAATTTCATTCAATTCCGTTGGGTAGATCAAAATCTATGAATATTTTTCTGAGCAACAGTCTGTTATTTTTGCCAAAATTGGAAGTTTCAATTTTCTTACTCCGAAAGTTCCGATCCAGAAGTCGGAAGTTCTAATTTTTCTAGAGAATTCAAAATTGGGGTCACTTCGGAACTTCAGGTAATGTCGAAACTTTCGATTTTTCTACTCCGGAACTTCCGATCTGTCTGGTTTTGGCTCCATTAATTTTGATTGCTTTTGTCGATGGTTTTCCACTGCATTCTCTGAGTTGGATACATTGCATTGTGCTCCTGTTTTGAGAAGAAAGATTTGAAATTGACATTCAGCCCCCCTCTGTTTGAAGCCACTGATCCAACATGGCAGTAGGCAGAAACTTAAGTCAGTGATATATCCCAAACCACTTGTTCGATTGAGCTGAAAATTTATCTTTGACTCCTTGAATTATGCCTGATTTTCTGGAGTTGTTTCAGAAATTTCTAGGCACCTTTTTTTAAGCCCGAAGTCCCTAATTTGAGATCCATATTAGAACTAATTCAAACTTTGAATCTTGTTTCAAATCTATGTGGATATGATGTCCAGGAGCCTTCTTAAGGTCATTGAGGAATCCTTGAGGTTGGCCAAGTCTTGCCCAAGAGATAGAGACCGAATCAAACAATGTAAAACTTTGTCTTTCAATTTGAACTTCAAGTAACTTCACTTTCCTTTTTCCCTTGGACTCTTGCATCTTCTTTCTCAGATCCAATCTGCTAGAGCTAGCACCAAGATGCAACTAGCAATAGCTCTTCTCCTCGGCCCATGGCAGCAAGGAGTTTGATGCTGGTGGCAAAGCTTGTCACATCAGCAAGATGGTGCCACGGTAGTAGCTAGGTTGTGTGGCAAGTGGTGGTAGCGGGCGTGGCAGCTTGGGGTGGCGTATCGCAGTGCACGGCGATGCAAGGTGATGGAGGAGTAGTAGTGGTGGGTGGTGGCATAGCTGTCGTGGTTGAAATTGGCTGCAAAAACCTTGCCGCGACAGCAAATCTTCTCTTCTCTTTTTTGATTTTCTGCAGGAAGAACTAGAAGCAACACAAAGATGTTTGATCTAGTAGGAAAATTTCGAGTATGAACCAATCTAATCCAGCAACTCGACACGATCAATGCAGCAAAAGTTCAACAATGTAAGAATTACGATGGCTCAGATTGGTTTGGACAGCAAGTAAACTAATCTACTATCTTTTTGCAGGCTTTTTCTGGAAGATTGGTAGAGCAGATTTAAACTATGTAAGTTGTAAATTTCTCACCGAGCAACCTGGCTCTGATACCACTTGATGAAACGGTGGCCTGATCTTTCAATAAGATGAAGGTAGCTATCAATTTGGTGGAGGTTGACCTTAATGATCTGACTATACCATACGCGATGATACGTCTTAGCAATCACTAAACCAAGCTCTCGTGGTTATTGAACTTGTTGTAGGTGTGATCAACCTAAAAAACAAAGTTCATGTTCCTGCAAGCAACCAAAGAACCAGCAAGAACTGTGATAAATTGCACTTTGAATTGCTACTATTAAATTGACACAATGCTAGAAGAAATAGTTTGAGATTCCACTGGTGTCGCGGGGTGTTCGCGGCAATATCCATTTGTAATAGGATTGTCGGGGTAGCGTGAAAGGAAGATCTAGGCAGTGCACACAAGAATTTACCCAGGTTCAGGCTCTCCAAGGATGGAGATAATACCCTACTCCTGCTGAATATATTTGATGATCTTGCGTGAAAAGAGAGTGTACAGGAGGTTGAAGAAGATGCTATGGAATTTAGAATACTCGATCCCCCTCTCCGCATGGGGGCTTGGCCTTATATAGGCCCGTACATCAGCCGACTCGGCAGTCGGCTGAGCTACAGTAACGGTTTTAATTTAATGACGACATTTACATCCGGTAACGGCCCGAGTAACGCCAGTCTTCATGCCGGTTGAAACATATGCCTTTGATGAGTTGTAACGCCTGTCTCGATGACACCCGGCCGTTGCAGTCACCCGGGCCTTTCTTGGGCCTTCATCCGAGTGGGCCCTTATGAGGCTTCGCGAGCCTGTTGGGCCGACTCGTGGTGCTGGGCCTACCCGGATGGGCTTCCCCCCCGTCAGTAGCCCCCGAGTGCTTCGAGGTCTTGACACGCATACCGACTGAGGATCAGGCTGTGCTTGTCCGAGTCGCTGGTGGAGAGACCTTGATGGACTCCTGAAAAAAGAAGGTTAAATTTTGCTAAGTGTTAAGAGCTCGGTGATACCCGTGCTTTCCGGCTAAGGAAACCGGCTTGCGGCCCTCCGAGAGGCGTATCATGAATTCCGAGTGAAACCGAAATAACGCCTGGCCTATCCTGTGTGGACGGTTGCCATCTTGTGCCCGCAGGGGGGACGCCTTTCGACTTTCAACTTCGAAACCGAGTCTTCGAACCCGGCATTGAACCCTGAATCATTGAGCCAAGTTGAGCCGCTGTGGCGTTTGGTTCCGATTCAGAGGTTACGTTGCCCTGCTGTGGATGCCGGGTTCGTCCTTAGCTTGGGTGTTGCCGAGTGACCTGCGAACCCTGTTGGGCCGATCATCAGCACCCTTTCGCAGAGCCAATCTGCTTCCGAGTTTGGCGGCTTGTGCGCCTCGGAGTTGCTTGACGAAGTCGACATAACCTGTGACGTGTCCCAACGGGTTAAGCCGACTGTCAAGTCGATGCTTGGGCAAAATCCGACTCGATCTGAATCGGCTCCAATCGCAACCGACTGGAGTCGCGGGGTTATCCTGACTGATGTCGCATCAGCATTTAATGCGCGCAGCCGGTTGGACAGAGTGCCCGTGGTGCAATGATTTCACCTCGAGTCGCGAGTGAAGCGTGCCCGAGGCATCTGCTGCCGCTGCTCTGATTTCGCGCAATATCCGAGGCGGCAGCCCATCATGACCGCGCCCGAATCACGCGATCGACGCGCGCGAAACGGAGGCTGACGTAATGACCGCCAGTCACGTGAGGCTGACGTAATGACCGCCAGTCACGTCGCCTGGGGTGCCGCGTCGTGGCGAAAAACTCGCCCGAATCCCGCGGGTTCGTGCGCGCGGGACGGCAGTTGTCAAATCGGTTTCTGCCACGTCGGACGCACGATCGCCAGCGGTTGGACTCCCCGGCCTATAAAAAGGAATTTCCGGGCTGCCGGGTCCCCATCCGCTTTCTTCTTCCTTGCGCTCGCACTCTTTGCCTCCAGAGCTCCGCCATCGCGCATTTGCTCCCGAGAGAGAGAGTCCGCTCGCCGCCGCCGTTCTTCGCTCATCGCCAACCATGTCTCGCGTCAACAAGGGAAAGAAGGCCGTCGCTCCCTCCTCCGCCGCCGACGCCGACGGGTGGAAGAAAGGCGATTGGATCCCCTCGGTCATCACCGACGAGGTGCTCCTCGGCTTCGCCAGCAACGGCCTGCTGCCGCCTCGTATCATCAGCAACTGGCGAGCTTCATACAAGGAAGCGAAGCCCGCTCCGCATGAGCACGAACGCGTGCTGCTCTACCCGTTCATGGAACGGGGCTTGAAGCTGCCGCCGCACGACTTCTTGCGCGGCCTTCTCTTCTTTTACGGTCTCCAACTCCATCACCTGAGCCCGAATGGCATTCTGCACATCGCGTGCTTCATCACGCTGTGCGAATGCTATTTGGGGACTCAGCCACATTGGGGATTGTGGAAGAAGATTTTCACCGTCAAGGCTCAACCCGTCAAAGCCGGCGACCGACTGTCAATCTGCGGAGGAGCCGGCATCCAGGTCAAATCCGGCGCCAAGTACTTCAAGATGCAATTTCCGGATACTGTCCGGAGGTGGCAGGACGGGTGGTTCTACTGCCCGGATGAACGCACGCCGACTGGCCACGAAGGTCTGCCCAAGTACGTTGAGGGTCCGCCCGTCTGGCTGAAGCGCTGGGGCACCAAGCCTTCCAACGAGGAAATGCCCGAAGTCGAACGACTCCTGAAGATGATCGCCAAACTTCAGGATAAAGGGCTCACGGGTACCGATCTCATTGGCACTTGGCTGAGTCGGCGCATCCAGCCTCTTCAGGCCCGGGTGCATCCAATGTGGGCATACTCGGGCAATCACGACCCGACGAGGGTGTCATCCGAAGACCTTTCAGATGAGAATTTCTTGGAGATCTTCCAGAGCTTGACCAAAGAACGAACTGGGATCGTCCGGGCGCCCAAAGTGACCCCATACTCGGCTGCCAACCCTCCACCGACTGTAAGTTAAGACTTGTATTCCGAGTCGGACTCTTATCACTTGTTTTGCTTCCGCCAACACCATCTTTTGATGTTGCAGAAGTACCTCAACCTCAACTCCATGCCGCCTCTTCCCGAGCATGAGTCGGATCCGGCCGCGCTGGATAACGCCGAAGTTGAGGAGGAGGCGGCCCCATCGAACAGTGGTATCCGGGTCGACTCGGATACCGAGTCAGAAGGATCTGGATCCCAAGTCGTCAAGCGGAGCCGCGACGACGACACCTCCGGGTTGACGGCGGTAGCGGCAATGGAAACTGCCCAGACAGAGTCGGCTACTAAGCGGGCCCGAACTACCTCTTCCGGCTCCGTCGCCCGGGTTCCGGCTCCTGCTCAAGCCGCTTCAGCCAGCCGATTGGCACAAGCTCTGGCTCCCGCCGCCAAGCCAGTGTTAAAAATCCCGGGGAAGCCAAAGAAGACGATTCCCACGACCACCAGGTATGAATCCTTGCGCCTCATGTCAAAGTTGAAGTGGATTGAGAAGAAACTGGAGTCGGTTGCGCTCTACAGGGTCCAGAAGAAGCTCTCCAGCAAAGGAGGATCTTCACCCGGCGCCCCATCAGCTCCAACACCAATCCCTCCACCGGAGTCGGCTTCTACGACTCCGGCTCCTATTGCTCCAGCACCGGTTGTCTCCGTCGAGGCAACGGAGTCGGTGACGGGCGTCACGGCTTCCGCAACTCCGACTGCGGGGGTCCCTCCGGCTGCGACAACCAGCGCGCCACAGCTGGCTGCTCCTACGCCACCGCCTGTCGCAACCACCGAGGGGCCGGAGCCGGATGCGGTTGTCGGGTCCGTACCTCTCCCTGCCGCATCCGTCGAGCCACAGTCGGACTTCGGTGCCGGGCCAACCGAAGAGCCGGCCGTCAACCCGCAGCCGCAGCCACCTCCCGTCCTTGAGGTGACAAGGGAGCCGGCAGCTGCGACTGGCACCGACTCCTCCGAACAAGTGGGCGGAGTCGGAGGTCAAGCCGTTCCCGAGTCGTTCCCGGGGACCCGTGCGGGGCCAAGGCCTGGCTCCGACTGCCACGACTGAGGAGATGGCGACGGCTGCATCACGAAGCCTCATCCCCGCGCTGCTACTGCCGAGTTGCAGCACGGGAGACGTGACAGCCGCGGAGGAGGCCACCAGCCGCGTCGCTGACCTTAGCTCGAAGCTAAGGCATTTCGCCGACGCGGCCAAGTCTTTGGCCGACTTATCCGAAGTCCTCGAGACTTCAGTCGGGGTAAGTTATTTTCGCCCTTTGCATTTTGTTAACACTGGGGGCACGTTCAGTGCACCCAGTGGGTGTAGCCCCCGAGTCTCTAGCCGACTGATCGAGTCGGTTGGAGACTTATGAATTCGGTTGCTAACATACCTTTTTTTTTCTCATCAGGCCGCCATCCAACTGGGCGGAAACGGCCCAGCCCTTCTAGAAAGGAATGCCTCGTTGGAAAAGGCATTGGAGGCGGAGAAGGCAAGAAGTCGGCAGCTCGAAGGGAAGCTTGCCGCCCTCAAAAGTAAGTGTCCGAGTCTTCAAACTTTTTTCCTTTTGAGGTTTTCTTTGATTGACGTTGTTGAGTCGGCAGACCTCGAAGCTGAGAACGCCCAGCTTAAAAAAGAGGTGAACTCGAGCATCCCGGCTGAACGGGTGTCTCAAATGCTCGAGGCTAAGGACGCCGAGCATGCGGACAAAATGCACGACGTTCGCGATAAGCTGAAGGCCGCCGAGAAGCTTCAGTCGGACTACAATAAGCTGGCGAAGCAATACGAGCAGTCGCAGGTCGCGAACAAAAAACTGCAGGCATCCGTCGACGACTTCGCCAAGAAGATAAAGGAGTCGGATAAGCGACATGCTGCCGCCACCACCGACTGGGAGAAACGCGAAGCAGAGCTCCTTGGCCAACTCCAAAAGGCTAATGAGACTCTACTCGGTAAGCCCCCGAGTCCTTTTACTTCTTTGTTGCATTCTTCCTTGGTTATTTCCTTAGCAATAATTCGTACCCAGATGCTTGCCCAGAGTTGGAGGAGCAGACTCGGCGCGCAGCGCTCCGACTCCGCGCACTGGCCGACCCGGCGAAGTCGGTCCTCGAGGCGCTTTGGACACCAGAGATGATGTCCGACTGCGTCGTGACTTTGGAGGACCGACTCCTCCAAGTCAAGAGCTTGGTGCAGAACTTCAAGTCGGCTGCTCAAAGCCTCTGCATCAAGCTTTGGCCCGGGGAAGAGCCTCCTTCCAGCGTCTTCGCACTCGCCGACAGACTCACGCTGGGCCCGGCAGAAGTCGAAGAGTGGAAAGAGTCGGCAGCCCGCTCGGGAGCCGGCATGGCGCTGGCGATGGTGCTGGCACACCATCCCGACGCGGATGTCGAAAACATCTCCGCTGGTGCCCCCGTCGACGAGGAAGGGAACTCGGTGGATCCTCTGGTGCTTCTCCCCCGAGTCCGTGCAGCCGCCAGCCGGATCGTTGGTTTCACCGACCTGGAGGAGCGCGTAGAAACGGCTCCAGAGGAATAGAGGAAACATTATGTAATATCTCTCGGAATGCCGAGTGAACTAAATGTAAAAAACTTTCGTAATGAATGAAGTTGCTTTTCAATTTTATTTGCTCAAAGTATTTTAATTCGTCCAAGTTCGATGTTATTTCTACCGAGTCAAATCCTTTCGCGCGTAGGCAGACCTTCAGCGTTTGCTCTTGCCAACCGGACAGCCGGATTGCGACCGTAGTTGGGGACGAAGAGTCGGCCTTAGGTACCGTACACGTTTACTTAGACGCTCGAAGAAAAAACAAGGCCTTAGTTCGTCTAAGTTTGTCTTTTCCGCCGAGCCGGATCTTTTCGCATGCAGGCCGACCTTTGGCTTTTGCTCTTGCCAACCGGACAGCCGGGTTGCGACTGTAGTTGGGGACGAAGAGTGGGCCTAAGGTGCCGTACATGTTTACTTGGATGGTCGTGTAAAAACAAAGTTAGAAGACCCAAAGAACTTGCACCGAGTGACGATTCACCCAGTGGGGTAAAGTAGCGTCCGGGAATTGGCCGGAATTAAGCTACTCGATTTTGGTTGTTTTAAGCGGAGCCCCCGGGTGTGACCCGAAGGAACCGAAATGAATACATAAAAATGTACAAGGTTTAAAACAAAGTGCTTCCCGAGGGCCGCTCGAAGGAAACAAATGTTTATTAATAATAAAACAATGTATGGTACAAAGTTTAAGTATAGAAGGGACGCAGCTGTGCAATATTCCAGGTTCGTTCGGTGACCGCGCCGGTTGCCGGGTCCTCCAGTCGGTACGCACCGTTGTGCAGCACCTGGTTGATGATGAAGGGACCCTCCCAAGGCGGGGACAACTTGTGCATTCCCGCCTTGTCTTGGATCAGTCGAAGGACCAGGTCTCCTTTGTTGAAGGCGCGGCCCCGGACTTGCCGACTGTGATATCGGCGCAGATTCTGCTGGTAAATAGCGGAGCGAGCAAGGGCAAGCTCCCGCGCTTCTTCGAGGAGATCAAGATCATCTTGCCGGGCCAACTCGGCATCCTTCTCCACGTATGCTGCGACCCGCGGGGAGTCATGGAGGATGTCACTCGGCAGGACGGCTTCAGCTCCGTAAACCATGAAGAAAGGCGTGTAACCAGTCGACCGGTTTGGAGTCGTCCGCAAACTCCACAGGACAGACGGGAGCTCGTCAATCCAGGAGCCGGCAGCCCGCTGCAACGGGACTAATAACCGGGGCTTGATGCCTTGAAGAATGAGCGCGTTGGATCGTTCGACTTGGCCGTTGGACTGCGGATGAGCCACGGAAGCAAAGTCAATCCGGATTCCATGATCCCGACAAAATTGGCGAAAAACTTCAGCGGCGAAGTTCGAGCCATTGTCAGTGATGATGCTGTGAGGAATGCCGAATCGGAAAATCACTCCCTTCATGAAATTGACGGCAGTCGGTCCGTCGAGCTTCATGATTGGCTTAGCCTCAATCCACTTCGTAAACTTGTCGACTGCCACAAGGAGATGAGTGAAACCTCCTCGGGCTTTCTTCAGCGGGCCCACCATGTCGAGTCCCCACACGGCAAAGGGCCACGTGATGGGGATTGTCTTGAGCGCAGTAGCCGGCATGTGCGACTGGCGAGCATGTCTTTGACACCCTTCGCACGTGCGAACGAGGTCTTCGGCATCAGTGTGCGCTGTGAGCCAGAAGAATCCGTGTCGAAAAGCTTTAGCGACCAAAGCCCTTGATGAAGCATGGTGGCCGCAGAGTCCCGAGTGAATTTCCTCGAGCAATGTACGACCTTCTTCCGGTGAAATGCAGCGCTGGAATACTCCAGTTGTGCTGCGCTTGTAAAGCTCACCATTGATAATAGTGTAGGACCGGGCACGGCAGACAATGCGGCGGGCCTCAGTCGGATCGTCCGGCAATTCTTTGCGCAGAAGGTAAGCAAGGAACGGCTGGGTCCAAAGAGGAATAACCGCCAAGACGTCCTCGAGTGCCGGGTGGGCCAACTCAGGGTGGGGCGAGTCGGCCTCGATTGAGTCAGTTGCCGACTCTATCTTGATGGATGGCTGAAAAAGTTGCTGAAGGAAGACTCCCGGCGGCACTTTTTGACGGGCCGAGCCGATCCGGGCCAGAGAATCGGCAGCTTCATTATCAGCACGGCGAACGTGATGAAGCTCAAGGCCATCAAAGTGTCCCTCCAGCCGGCGCACAGCGGCACAATATGCCGCCATGGTCGGATCTTTGGTATCCCAAGCCTTCATCACTTGCTGTACCACCAAATCCGAGTCGCCGCGACAAAGCAGTCGGCGAATGCCAAGCGAGACTGCAATGCGCAGTCCGTGCAGCAACGCCTCGTATTCCGCCACATTGTTGGAGGCGGCGAAATGGATCTGCAGCACGTAATGAAGCTTGTCGCCTTTGGGAGAAATCAACACGACTCCAGCCCCCGTGCCCGCGAGCATCTTCGAACCGTCGAAGTACATGACCCAGTGCTCCGTATGGAGTTGAGTCGGAAGGGATTGGTTCTCAGTCCATTCGACGATGAAGTCGGCAAGGGCTTGAGACTTGATGGCCTTGCGAGGCTCGTAGCTGATGTCATGCGGCATAAGTTCTATTGCCCACTTAGCGACTCGGCCCGTGGCATCCCGATTGTTGATGATATCAGACAAAGGGGCATGACTCACCACGGTAACCGAGTGGGCCTGGAAATAGTGCACCAGCTTCCGAGTCGCCAGAAACACACCGTAAACGAGCTTCTGGTAATGCGGGTAGCGCTGCTTCGACTCGGAAAGCACTTCGCTGACATAGTAGACGGGTCGTTGCACCTTCTGAACTCGGCCTTCTTCTGAACGTTCCACTACTAGCACAATGCTAACCACTTGATTCGTGGCAGCGATGTACAACAGCATGGGTTCACCCTCCATTGGTGCAGCAAGGACTGGAGGTGTTGACAGAAGACGCTTGAGATCTTCGAAGGCTTGCTGAGCTTCATCCGTCCACTGGAAAGAGTCGGATTTCTTGAGAAGTCGGTAAAAAGGCAAAGCCTTCTCACCGAGTCGGGCTATGAACCGACTGAGAGCAGCAATGCACCCGGTTAGGCGCTGGACTGCCTTCAGGTCCTTTGGCTTGCCCATCTTAATGATGGCGTCAAGTTTATCCGGGTTCGCTTCGATCCCTCGCTCGGAAACGATGAAGCCGAGTAACTTGCCAGCCGGAACCCCGAAGACGCACTTCTCCGGGTTAAGCTTCATGTCGAACCTCCTGAGATTGGCAAAAGTCTCGGCCAAGTCGGTCAAGAGATCCGCGTTCTTCTTGGACTTCACCACTATGTCGTCGACATATGCCTGGACATTTCTACCTATCTGGTCGTGTAAACACTTTTGCATACAACGTTGATATGTAGCACCAGCATTTTTCAAACCAAAAGGCATCGTGATGTAGCAGAAAGCCCCAAACGGGGTGATGAAAGAAGTTTTTATTTGATCAGACTCTTTCATTTTGATCTGGTGGTAGCCTGAATAGGCATCCAGAAAACATAAGCGTTCACAACCGGCCGTAGAGTCAACAACTTGATCAATACGGGGTAAAGCGAACGGATCCTTGGGGCATGCTTTGTTTAAGGATGTGTAGTCCACACACATGCGCCAAGTTTTGTTCTTCTTAAGAACCAGGACCGGGTTAGCTAACCAGTCCGGGTGAAAAACTTCTTTGATGAACCCGGCGGCGAGGAGTCGGGCGATTTCTTCTCCGATTGCCTTGCGCCGGTCTTCAGCGAAGCGACGAAGAGCTTGCTTCACTGGCTTTGCGTCTTTGGCGACATTCAGGGAATGCTCGGCGAACTTCCTTGGAACACCCGGCATGTCGGACGGTTTCCATGCGAAGATACTCCAATTCTCACGAAGGAAGTCGACGAGCGCGCCTTCCTATTTGGCCTCAAGGTCAGTCCCAATCTGGACCGTCTTCGACGGGTCCTCGGGATGGACCTGGACACGCTTGGTGTCCTTGGCCGACTGGAAGGCGGAGTCGGTTGCCGCCTTCTTGTTGGGTGAAGGTTGATCCGAGTCGACCGATGCTTTGATATTCTCCAAATCCTGAGCTGCGATGAGGGACTCGGCTATGTCCGCACTGGCGAGATCGCACTCGTTCGAGCGCTCAAAGTCGCCAGTGATGGTGATGACACCTTTAGGACCCGGCATCTTCAGCTTCAGGTATGTGTAGCACGGCCTGGCCATAAATTTGGCATAAGCCGGTCGGCCAAAGATCGCATGATATGCGCTCTTAAAGCCGACTACCTCGAACGCCAATGTCTCGACCCGGAAGTTGTTCGGTTCACCGAACACGACTTCCAGGGAGATTTGACCCAGAGGCCTGGCGCATTTCCCAGGAACTATTCCGTGGAAAGAAATGTTGCTGGGGCGAAGTTGGGTCTCCGACACTTGCATCCTCTTCAGGGTATCCACAAAGATGATGTTTATGCTGGAGCCCCCGTCCATCAGGACCTTGCGGAGCTTGAATCCTCCGACCTGGGGATCCACCACCAAAGGGTGCTTGCCCGGGTGGGGGATTCGGTCGGGGTGATCGAGTCGGCTGAAGCCGACTGGCACCTCGGACCAGTCCAGCCATTGTGGGACAGCTGGCACCGTCGCGTTGACCTCGCGACAACGCAGCTTCCGACCCCTTTTGGAGTCGGACCCTTGGAAAATCATGAGTACCCCCCCTTTGTGGGGGATACTGTGCGGCACCGCCTCCTGCAGCGGAGCCTCCTTCGCCATCAGCATCCGGCTCGGGTTGTTTCTCTTCCCGCAAACGTTGCAGGAAGCTACAATCCCGAGTCGAGTGCCCTGCCTTGTAGTTGGCGGTACTGTGGAAGGAGCAGGGTCCGTCTAGGACCTCCTCGAAAGTGAGTTTTGGCGCCTTGCGCTGTTGCCAAGGGCGCTCTTTCTTTTGGTTAGCGTCACCGCGCTGGGGACCACGCTCAGCGGCCGCAACCAGGTCGGCTCCGCTAACCCCGTCTCCGCCAGCCTTCCGCTTCGGGGGCCGATCGTCCGTACGCTTCCGTCCCGAGTCGGCGGGGACTTTCCGGCTCGAAGACTCGGCTTTTGCCTTGCCTTTGTCTTCGTACCGCATGGCTTCTTCACCCGTCGCGTACTTGCTGGCGACTTCCATGAGTCGGCCCATGGTCTGAATGTTAGACCGGGCCAACTTGTGCTTGAGGAGCTCGTATTTGACTCCCTGGGAAAAGGCCTGAATGGCCTGCATCTCAGTGACGTCCTCGATCGAGTTGCGCAGCCGAGTCCAGCGCTGAATGTAATCGCGGACCGACTCGCCCTTCTCTTGGACGCAGAGCCACAGATCTTGGGCGTTCCCAGGGCGCTTGTACGTGCCCTCAAAGTTTTTGACGAAGGCCTCTTGGAGGTCCCTCCAGTCGTAGATGCTATCTTCGGGCAGGCTATTAAGCCACGCCCGAGCCGACCCTTCCAGCATCAGGGGTAGGCTTCGGAGGGCAACACGCTCGTTGCCTCCTCCTATGTTGCAAGCGACCAAGTAGTCAGCAAGCCAAGTTTCTGGCTTGGCGGTGCCGTCATACTTGTCGACGCCGCTTGCAATTCGGAACCGATCCGGAAACGGTTCGGCCCGAATCCGCCTGCTGAAGCAAAGCGGCCCGGTGGAGGCAGAGCCACCCGGCTGGTTGACTTCGCCAGCGCGCCGCTCGGCCCGCACCCGGGCTGCCCGCCGTCCCTCGATGTCATCGCGGGCATCGCGAGCATCGTTCGCTCGAAGAGAGCCGGCTCGCCGCCGCTCAGCCTGGAGCCGGTTAATCTCCAGGCGAGCGTCAGGCCGGTTCGTGGATCGACTCGGTTGAGACGAGCCGACTGTGACGGGGCGACTCGGAGCTCCTGAGGGCCGACTCCGAGTTTCCTGGGAAGCTGGCCGGTTGCCAACCGACCCGGCTTCGTTTTGTTGTTCCACCGCCGTCTTCATCAGCGTGACGACTCGGCGGTAGATTTCCGCCGCGGGGCCGTCTGCTGGTGGTGGCAATGAGTCGGCCAACGTGGCGGCTGCGAAAAGGTTCTGGGCCGGTGTTTGATAAACAAGGACACCGTCCTGTTGCCGTCCGAAAAGTGGGGCCCGAGTAGCCCGACTCCTCCGGGCGGCCGAAGAAGTTCTTCGGTTCGCGCGGCTGCGCGAACCGTGAGGGTCATTCGGTCGCCGATCTTGCTGTTCGATTGCCGCCCGCTCTTGATCGAGGCGTGCTCGTTCAGCAAGGAGGGCTTGCCGAGAAGCCTCCAAGGCCCTCTCGGCCTCCGATTGTCCGTTGATGGGCGTATGTAGGTGCTCGTGGGCTGCCCTGGCCGCCGCAGCTGCAGACGTTCCCACATCCTCTGCGGCGCCATCCCCAACCACATACACCTCAGCGGAGGCGGTATGGCTGTGCGAACTCTCGTCCCCCTCGGATTCGGATCCCAGGATGGAGAGGAGAGATTCGGCGCCCACCATGGCGACGAACCTGAAATATTCCTCGCCCTTGCCCGAGGCTGGAGGAGATCCGAGCCGGAGCTCAGGCTCCACCTCCACGGTAAGGCATGGACGCGGATCTTGGAGATGTAATTGGCCGAAAGCGTCGGCCAAGAAGTGAAGGCCGCCGAAGATGAACTCCGAGCCTTCAGGATGCGCGACAGGCGACATGTTGCCGACGATGAGCTTGTCGCCGGTCGCTGGAGAAGATCCCGCCTGGATCGTAGCTCCAAAACACGCTCCCCCTACCTGGCGCGCCAACTGTCGCGGGGTGTTCGCGGCAATATCCATTTGTAATAGGATTGTCGGGGTAGCGTGAAAGGAAGATCTAGGCAGTGCACACAAGAATTTACCCAGGTTCAGGCTCTCCAAGGATGGAGATAATACCCTACTCCTGCTGAATATATTTGATGATCTTGCGTGAAAAGAGAGTGTACAGGAGGTTGAAGAAGATGCTATGGAATTTAGAATACTCGATCCCCCTCTCCGCATGGGGGCTTGGCCTTATATAGGCCCGTACATCAGCCGACTCGGCAGTCGGCTGAGCTACAGTAACGGTTTTAATTTAATGACGACATTTACATCCGGTAACGGCCCGAGTAACGCCAGTCTTCATGCCGGTTGAAACATATGCCTTTGATGAGTTGTAACGCCTGTCTCGATGACACCCGGCCGTTGCAGTCACCCGGGCCTTTCTTGGGCCTTCATCCGAGTGGGCCCTTATGAGGCTTCGCGAGCCTGTTGGGCCGACTCGTGGTGCTGGGCCTACCCGGATGGGCTTCCCCCCGTCAACTGGCGATCTAACCAAAGCAGTAGTCCTACATGACTTGTAGATATAAACTTGTAGCAATAGCCAAACAACTCAATGAAACCCAAAACTAAAGAGAGAATCCTAGGGCGTATATAAAAAGAAGAGGTGATTTATTTCAGAAATAGTCCCAGACTATTTTGGCAATTGTAGTGTGCTTGTTAGGAATTTGGAGATGAGGCTAGATAGGTCGGAAAGAGCATGAGATAAGCTTTCCATAGAGTCCAAGATCACCCAAATCAGAGTCTGTATGTTCGAGATATAGACGTTTGAAGTCTGGGCTGTCTCAACAATCTAAATTAGTCCAGATCTTGTGGGACTTGATCAATCTCTATAGCTCTTCTTGGACCAAAAGTGACGCGAGAATTCTTTATGACGTGGGAAAACTCTTTATGCAGCACCAATCCATGTGAGACATCGTCATAGCCACAAAAATTTCATTTCCTCCTTCTCCTGAGAGCTTGAACATGAATCCTCACTTGTTCTTGACGATCTTGAGGGATCTCCTTTTGTTTTTTATAGCTTGAGCAGCGGACATAGTTGAAGTAGTGGTAGTAGTGGTGGCAGTGAGTGCATTCATGAGGGTCATGTCCTCATCAAGCAGTCCTGCTATTTCCACATCACTTCTACCTACTATATCCACCGGAATCTGTTCAGATGCTCCCTGTTAGGACCCCGAGTTCACACCCAACTCCAATTGTGATACGAGGTCTGAATACTCGAGAAATCGCCTTCACTGCTGGACAATCCGACACCTAATCAACCCACCATACAATCACCACATATCGTATGCACTCACAGTTGGTTAAGTTGGGCAAAGACACACTTATCGCAAGAGAAGCTAAAAGCGAATTCAAGATTCGGTAAAAATTTAATGTTGCTCTCGAGCTCACTAAGAAAAGTAAACTCAGAGGAGCCCAACAACCGTACCCACACGCTAACCTAGCCCCAAGGCTAGTGGGTCGCTCGAAAGCCTGGTACGATTTCCCACACCCTGCCTAGCTAGCACCGCATCTCAGCTAGTGGGTCACTCAACTGAGAATACTTCACCAAATGAAACTTAGGAGTAGACATTACCTCTTTACTATCAATTCCATATACTTCAACCATTCATGCATGGTATATGGAACAATCACATTTAACAACTTTATATCAAAAAAAACTCTAATAGAGAGGAGTTAACACGATACATATGTCATCTTTTACTCGAGGGAGGTTATACATCACACAAACAACGACTCGATGGTCGTTTATAAGTTCTTAAACATCAAAAACAGCAGCAAAAACAAAAGTAATTCCATGAGATGGCAGCCCAACCATCTCCCTAAGAAGTCACAAAACCAACATTTCTTGACCGTGGCGGATAAAGCTAAGCGTAAACATCAGTATCAGCATTTTCAGTGTCCTAAAACTCACCAACACTAGGGTTACCTGCAATAAGTTCAGAATGGAATTCCGTACGTACTTTCATACTTGCAAGCTACATTTATAGGCTCATCCCAATTTAATTTCAGCAAAACTATTAACAAGGATTGAATACTAACAATTGTGTCTCATCATAATAATGTAAACATGGCATGAACACTATTGATAAAGCAATACCAAAATGCATCCAACATGACCTCATTTACTCTCAGATTTACACATCAAGAAATTCAGCCAAGATTTCATTAGGTTACAGTACCCCGGCTCTTGTATCTCACCGTTAAGATTTCATAGTTTACTAGTCCAACTAAAAGATCTTCACTGACCTTATATCACAATTGAACCTAACCATGCTAGTGATATTACCATCACAAGACATTTCATCATCAAATGATCACGATCAAGCATTTCATCTCAATAAATAGCATAGCATGAAACAAATTAAGGGAAACTTGGCGAGCTTACTGTACACTTGCCTTGTTGCGAGTGATCAAGTTCACTATAGTATTCGCCCTCAGAGAACTCCTCGTTGCTCGGTTCTACCAAATTCGAATATTGAAATACTGAAATCAAGCAACAAAAAGAGTTCTAATTAAAACCAGCAAGTGCAGAGATGCAAACATGGATGATATGCATCCTAATGTGTAGAGAATATCCATGCAAAGCTAAGTCAATTGGTTTCGTCGAGATCGGAGACCTAGGGTTCAAGTTATGAATTTTGGAAATCGCACATGTTAAAAATATTAGGGTTTGGATGATTCATTTATGATTTATATATCTAGGAAGGTTACAGGGAAGAAATAATAATACCAATGTGTAGCATCTGGTTTGAGTTATTTTTTGGACCAACTATACCCTTTTTAAAGTTATTAATTATTTTCTAGAATTCATATGTCAATCCTAAGCTTAAAAGGGTATTATGGACATTTTCAAATTTTTGATAAAAGTAACATGAGTAAAAATTATACCATAATATTCTAAAGTTTAAAAGGAGACTAACAAAAAAACAATCGTTCGATTTGGAGGTCACATGCAAATTCTATGAATGTTTGAAGTTTTAATCCAAACCCTTTTCTGGAAATTCCCAGAATTTCCAATCGAAGAAAAATTTCTGTTATTCAGTTTCTGCCTAACCACTGTCCATGACAAACAGGGTCCCACTCCTGAGCGTTTCCCTTTTTATTTCTAATTAAAACTAAGTATTTAAATGGGTTGGGCCCTGGTTGTCAGTTACACTAACGCAACGGTCTGGGCAAGATTGGTCGATCTAACCGACTAGATGCTTCGGTTAGACCGGGGGTCTATCACTGGTGCCCTAGGTGGCCGAGTATGGCGGCGCATATGTGAGCATTTGCATAAGCTCCGCAGGAAGGAGAGAGGGGCCTCGAAGGCACGACTGGGTTGGGAAGCTCATCGCTGATCCGATTAATCACTCGGCCGAGACAAGAAGGGACGGAGCAGAGAGTGATGCCAGTACTGGCGGACGGCAGCGGGAAGCTTCCGACGGCGGAAGGTCCTGTCGAGACGGGGAGAGGGAGGAGGAGTTAGGGAGCACGAGGGGAAACTTGGGAAGCGGAATCGGATTCCATAAACGGTTAAGTCTTACAGGGGACGGGGAATTCAAAGGTGGTGACGATTTAGCCGACGCGAGGAAGACGACGGTCCCGGGGGCTTGGCTTCATTATAATCCAATTAAACACGTGGGTGAGTTCGCGACGACAAGGCGCACCAGAATGACAAGGTTTAAGGGAGGATTTGGTAACTACTGGGAGCGGGGGTGTTGATGGGTGCCGATTCTGGCGCGCTCGTCAGTGCTCGGTGTTGATGTTGTTCTGGTTCGTAGCAGCATGGCAGGCCCCACTAGGTGCTTGGGGAAGTTCAGCGTGGCTAGGCGAGTAAGAGAGTGAGGAGAGCAAGGCAAGCAAGGCGAATGGGGCGTGATGGGAAAACTTTAGAGGAGGAGGGAGAAGCAGTGCGCTTGGCCTAAGATGAGACGGCGGCCGAGACATGCGGCTCAATGGCCCGGATTCGGACGGAGAAGGATGCGTAGCAGAAAAGGGAGGAGGCGGAGCTCCCAACAAGATGCAACGGGTCAACGGCATGAGCTAATGGAGGGAATGACGGCGTACGGCATCATGGGCGTGCGAGCTGAACTCAGCAGGTGAGGTTGTCAGGGGAGCAGCGACGCGTGGGGAGAGAGACCGCAGTGAGAGAGGGAGGCAGGACTCAAAGTGGGCTCGGGCTGCAAAGGGAGACGGGCTTGGCCCAAGAAGAATGAGAAACGGGCCGCGCTCTGGCCCAAGGCTTGAGCAAAAGCCTTTTCTTTTTCTACATTTTAAACCCTGATTCAAATTGAATTGGTAGGGTTCTTTGAACAACATTTCAAAAATTTATAAACTTCATACGGTTCTTGAGGAGATATACTATCCATACAATTTTTTGTGAAGTCAATAATACAAAAATAGTTTCAGTGCTCCCTTTAGCTAGAATAGGAATAGACCTAAAAAAAGGGATTTTGAATATAACTATACAGAATATAATGCCAGAACTTGCGGGGAGTTTAATTGGGGGTTCCAGGAAGGTTTCTAGAGTTCACATTTGAATTTGGTCGAAAAGTTTGGCCAAGTAGCCTAACAAGCATATGACCAAACTGCCTTATTTTGTCCATTAAGCCAATATCCTCTCATTTGAAATAAATTGTAGTTAAAAACTCTTGAAATCTACAGTGGTTTCTTGTAAGATATTTTGGAACTCAAGAAAGGTGCTGGTAAGGGCTTTTAGTTGGCAGTAGTTCCACGAGTTCATAAAATGGTTCTTATGTCAAGGTTAAGGGTTTCCAAGTTTATGCAACTTAGTCGACCTATATGATGGTATGAAATGCAAAAATTCCAGCTTTACTTCATATGAAACTTTCAAAATTTCTAATTATATGATTGCAAGAAAGGGGGTCCTTACACTCCCCGTCGGTATGGATTTCTGACTCGTCCTTGCACCTCCCTGACTAAGACTTGGTGCTTAATTCCCCCTCCTGGCTTTGCTCACCGGCACCCCGCTAGAGACCTCATCACAACTCGCCCAAGCACAGCTCACTAGTTCGCCCAAATGTGCCTCACCCTAGCACACCTCGCTAGCTCATTTGGTCGCTCCTCGCCTGCGCGTGCCTCGCCCAAGGCACAGAAGACCACATCGCCTTAATGCATCTCATCTGGAAGTATCTCGCCTGAGAGTCCCATTGTAACCTGCAACGACTTCACCCGCTAAGTTAAGAACCAAGATCTTTGAGACTGGGGGTACCTCGTTTGTGGTGATGTACCAATTTCCAACAACACTCACATTTATGAGAAATACCCCTGAGATAGAAACCTGTTTTATTCAAAGCTGCCTTTGAACTTATGTAGTATTTACAACCACAAAATTCTTCTACGTAAAATAGCCATACAACCTTCATTTACAGCCTCATATACATTGGTTTAGGTGTTTCCCTGTGAGGGGGCGTGCTGAGTACGTGAAGTACTCATCGACATATTTCGTTATGATGGTGGACAGATGACTACGCTGCCGAAGATGTTGATGACGACTACTACTATGATGAACCTAAGGAGTGAGGTCGTGTGAACTCCGTCGATTGCCTGTGGCTGAGATGGAGTATACCAGTTTATTGCTTTTTTTCACTACTTTACTTTTTGCAATGGTCATGTGACCAAGTACTCTGTTTAAAGCTGTGTGGCTTCTATTTCGTCAAGTCTATGTTGTAATAAATCTAACAAGATAATACTATCATTTTGACTATGTTTATCAATTTGATCCTAGACTGATGATGATACACAGAGGGGGTATGGAAATTATGTCCGGACTCCCACATACACATAGATGGTGAAAGTGGCATGTGCTTAGGAAAGCGAAGGAATGCTTGGGTCCAAATTATACAAAGCGTAGTGAATTTCGTTCAGAATTTCACAAGGTTGTGAATGAGATGCTGACAACAGAGAAGTTTGAGTCGGCATGGGTTGATTTGCTAGAGAAGTATGGTCTACATATGCATCCTTTCCTGATACAGATTTATGAAGGAGCATGTGGGCGAAACCTTATTTTAGTGGTGTTTTTTATGCGAACATGACAAGCACGCAGAGAAGTGAAAGTGCAAATCATTTGCTAAAAGGATATGTACCACTGGGATGCTCGATGAATGTATTTGAGCATAAATACCAGAAGCTGCAGTTTGATAGAGAGTTTGTAGTTCTGAGTGCTAACCTGCCAATAGAAAGATGTAAGCAAGATTTACACGCGGGTGATGTATGAGAAATTTGGAGAGGTGCTGTACCAATCAGGTAGTTACTTTGTAGAAGAGGTGGAGGTAAAGAAGAAATATATTGTGTAGCACTAAAACGATGAAATCAGACAAAAATGTTCAAGAGGAGTTTACCAAGTGGATATTTTAGGGGACGGGGAGGGTTTCATATGTGAATGTGGTCGGTTTGAGCATATGGGGATGCTTTACTGTCACTCATTGAAGGTACGATTGAGGACTTATGTTTAGTAGGTTTAATAGGCTGTTACATTTTGATATGTTGAGAAACTGTTTGTTCGTAGGTCATGATAAACCTGAGTGTGCCTTTAATACCTAAAGCTCACATTTTGAAGTGTTGGACTATGCAAGCTCGGGATATGTTGCCAACTCATCTTTTGCATTACCAGAAAGATCAAGCTCCTCCAAGGTCTCAGTCATATCGTCACTCCACACTATATGTGAGAGCACTAGAGTTGGTTCAGCTTGGCGATTCAAATCCAGTTGCTTATGATATGTTTGTTGACATAATGGATGCTGCAAAAGAAAGGTTGGAGAATGTTAGCTATGTTAAGGATGGTATGAGCGTGCTCTATAGATCCAAGGGACAGGAAATGGATTGATTCATCTGAGAAATGATGTATCTGTGCATTCTAGCAATAAAATCTCTAGAGTAGCTGGTGCGCACACAAAGTCGTTAGCACCGCAAAAGAGGGTTTTCAAGGGAAAGCCTACAAGAAGTCAGGAGAAGCCTCCTTATGGGCAGAGTGATAGACGATCAAGGTTTTCTCCATTTGTTGAACTAAAGGACACAAGAGCACTATATGCCCTGATCGCAGAAATATTGTGGCTAGAGTGCGTCGAGAAGGGAAATGTACGAACTGTGATGTTGCGGGTCATCGTAGGGATCGTTGTACGACCTTATTTCAAAATCTCGGGGAATAGAGAAGATTGATGTACAGATGCTCATATGTACGCTATCTAGCTTGTACTTCTAGTAATTAAGCTGAAGACATAGTGTAAGTTATAAGCGGGAAATAACTCTGTCGAGTGGTTCTGGTGACTGGTAGTGGGTGACTTTAATTAATGCAAACTAGAATTGTAGCTGGGAGTTCATAACTTTTTCCTTTAAGATTTTGGTGATTCAAATATTTAAATTTTGAGATTTTGCCGCTCAATGAGAATTCTGCGCATTGCTATTTAATTAAGCCACCTAAGGACAGGGTGTCCATACTTTCCTATGGCCCCGGCGGTCATCAAATCAGAGTCCTATGGCTCCAGCCTTGTCATGCAAGAGGGGACGATATCAACCACGTCGTCGAAGGTAAGTACTGCTAAGCATGTGATGTTGTGTTCATACTTTTTAGAATAGTATATCATAATTCATGACATGGATGATTTGGAAAGGCAAGAGGAAATAAGCGGAGATCAAGAAGAGGCTGACAGTCCTGAAGGTCGTTCTTCCTCAGAGGTGGAGTATGCTGATGACACGGTAAGAAGGATACTTATTCGTTTTGGTTCGCACAGTATATCTGCCAAATAGACCTGACGATTAGGTTGACAGCGCAAATAATATGCAGCGATCTACTAAAGCCATGATTGTGGTGCAGGAAATGGACGAGAAGATGTTACACGCCGAGTACAATGTATAGTTGTTCTATTAAGCAAGAAGGATTGTTGTAATATGTTAACATGTGTTATTCCGTGATTCCTGTAGGTAGTGGATGGTCCAGACACAACAATATTTTTGTAGAGGGATTTGGTGATTATGACCCAACAACAGGAATCAGTATTGAAGTAAGAAGTCATGATAAGAAACTACAGGGCTGTGAAGGTGTTAGAAACTCGGAATGATTGTAAAGCTGACGAAGAATTGGACGTTGAAAGCTCCGCCTCGAAACGTGTTAGATTAGTTTGAGAATGTATGGATAGTGCTGTTGCTTCAAATAACTGCAACGTAGTCAATGAACTGTGTAAGGTTGTAATGATAGCCGAATGATAAGTACGCAACTTAATGTGAATTATTATTATACTGAACGGTGCATTGGGGCTATGAAACTAGAAAAATTGATGTACAATGTATGAGTCTGGGCTTGCTTGTTGGGCCTTCATGAAATAAAAGCCCATAAGATCAGACAAAAATGAAAAAAAAACATTGTTGTGTTTCGTTAATCGTGTCGGTCCGGAGGTGGAAAAGAATATTTCCATAATTCTCTCTCCGAAGGAATGGTCTTTGCTTGGTGGAATAGGGAGCACGTGAGTTTTTTTACCACGGCTGCAAGTAATAAACTGACATGGGTATAAAGTTGTTGACAAACTTTATGGTTCATTTGAGAGGCAAAACAGATACAAAGGATCCCGGTTCGGCTGGGGAGTAAAGACGCGGAGCATCTGGGCAGCAAGAGAAATAGTAGAAGGGTGAAGCAACGTCTTTGATGGCGGTATGAACAATGTTGTTCTTCCTCATCCGCTCCTTCTGTGATTTTCATAGATTTTATTGCTCATCTCTTCGTTGCATACGGCGGTTGTAGGATATGGAAGTTGATGGCACACTACATGGCTTAGGAGGGGGCTAGCAGGGTGTAGGTTCGGGCAACGCGGTAGGTACCCAATCATGGAGGCGAAGGATCAACCAATCTCTGGCTAGTGCTAAAAATGAGGTACAAAAATCAATTGCTCGCAAGCATAGTTTGTATGGCCTGAAACATCTGTATTCTACCTGTGAAGCTTGGAACGATGAGTGGATCGGGTTAGTAGAAGAGACCGGATTTGGGGGTTTTCTGAAGCTTGAACCAATGCATGTGGATTGAAGTTTCTCTTTGTGGTTACTTAGTAGATTTGATCCTAGGACAATAAGCTTCAGATTTGTTGATGGCAGCAGCAAGACGCTAGAGGAGTCAGATGTCTGTAGGATACTAGGGTTGTGTGAAGGTGGAATTGTGATTCCAACTTACGTTCATGAGGTACCAACAGAAGATCTGATGAAGATGTTGCGCTTGGGTTGTAGCACCAATAGGAAGAGATGTTGTGGTTCCCGCCCAGGTATTGACATCCGTATTGGAACCGAAGCTAATCAAAAGCTTTAATTGGGCATGGTACGTCCTAGATATACTTAGGGTGGGGGCGGCAAGACTGCATGAGGATTTGGAAGCCAGAGCTAATAGGTGATTCCTACTTGTTGGGTGCTTAATTATTCCACAAGTAAATGGTTCCTGACATTCCTTTTTATTGTAGTTTGAATAGGTGTTCAGGAGCTTGATGAATGGTTTGATTGTGTGCAGATTTTCTATCTTGATTGCCTGGACTTTGGGAGGGTGCTGTATAATCATTTCTGTATACCACGGGTGGGTGTTTTAAAGCAGACAAAATAGAGGCAGATGATAAAGATGGACATGTTGGAAGATGGTGCATTCAAGCTGTATGGAAAGCTAAGTGTGAGTTTTCAGTTCCTGTTCTGTATGCAAGATATTCAATTAATAGAGATATGAGATAAAGGGTTGTGTGGTTGCAGAGATGAAGAAAAGTAGGGGATTTCATACACCTGATTGGAGACGATGCTGGTATTGTATCAAGATGTGAGCAGGAGGTAAGTAGTCATGCATGAAGAATCTTTGTAATAATCATCGCAAGTATAGTTATGTGGTTTATTCAGTAAGAAATAGAAGTTATATATAGTTGCACAATATAGTAAAAGCTTATTTATTTAATGAGAAAACTTAGCAATCAATAGATGTATATGATGCATTGAAATATTGAAAGATTATTTAGGCCCCTAATTGGTTTTGATGGTTAATGGCAACTCAAACTGGAATATAATATTTACAATGAGTGTAAGCAGGTTTAAGAGGTTCCAGGATGAAGGGTTATCAAGAAAAAGATGACCACCCAAAAGGTACAAAGGTGGTTTCCAGGACAAGGAAATGGCTATGCTAGGCAGCTGTGTCATAGCTATGAGGAACCCGGTGCTGTGCAAGGAGTTGCAAGCAAGGTGATGGTGGCTTGATGCATCAAGGGCCTTGAATACAGTTGATGGCAGGTAAAGCATAGATTTGCTAGTTTCTTTGAGTCCATAGGAAACACCCGTACTATCAAGAGGGATAAAGTAGTAATGTTCTATGGAGGTTCTTTTGCTCAATGATCAGGGTGTTGGACAGTGGCACTGATGCTTTGAGGTCAGTGGCCCTGTGTTAACAGTTTTGCACAAGTGTGAAACTGGTTTGTGCTAGTACTCTGCAGTGCTAGCA
Organism: Stipa capillata; assembly: GCA_019208055.1. NCBI lineage: Eukaryota > Viridiplantae > Streptophyta > Magnoliopsida > Poales > Poaceae > Stipa > Stipa capillata. The sequence continues at coordinate 36,319 of JAGXJF010001864.1, forward strand.
GTGAAAAAACCCTAGAGATTAGAGTCACCGGTGTGACACAGCTGTGTCACAGGTGGTCTAGCGCTCTATGACTCAGATACATCTTTGTACCAGGAGAGAGCTTGTAAATGCTAAGGGAACTGCACTGCGATGGTCTGTCTGCCGAGTCAGAAGATTGTCGGAGGTTCTCTCCTTATTAGGGATCAGAGTTAGTTGTGCGCTGAGGGCATGTAGTGTGCCAAGACCGGGCTGAGTAGTTAGGCTGCGTCAGCTAAGGGTTCACCTGTGTGTGCCGCCGGTGACACAGGTGTCGGTCTGCTCGAGCCGGTTACAGTTGGGCGGTGTGATTGGCTGTGTCACTGGTGCCTGTCACCAGTGGCTCACTTAATCCTACGTGGCAACAGTGTAACGGTCGGGTGCCTGTAAACCCTATATACAGGGGACCAGGAGGGGTCTTCGACCTCAACCTTGCTCAAACCAGAAAATTATATTCGACCGTTGCAAAGCCTCTCATTCTCTGAACAGAAGCCAAATCTCCTAAGTGTTAGTTCGAGAGAGTTAGAGTCCCTGAACAAATAGCACTGGTTCCTCCAAGAGTCGTTACTGCTGATTCTGTTACTCTTGGAGTATCTACTCCTAGACGGGCGTAGGAGTTGCTGGTAGCACCCAAACTTGTGTGGGCTAAACTAGTAGTCTGTGAAGGTGATCCAAAGTCTACCTGCTGCAAGGCTAAAGGACTTCCACAAGCAAAGCAAGAGGCCTGATTACTTAGGTACTCGGAGAACAAGCACGATTTAGTGCTGGTGAGCTCTTCGGAGTAGCCTCTCCAATGGAGACGTACCTCTCTGAGAAGAGTAGTGAACTTCGGTGAAAAACACCTTGTCTCTCTGAATACTTTCTGTGTTGCTTATGTTTACTTGCTATACCTGCATGCTTGTGTGTTCTTAGTTAGATTCTATTCATCTGTATTAGATCACCTTTTTACCTGTGTTAGCATAGCTGTGACACAGTTGTTGTAGATCATATCTCTTGCCTGTGTCAGCTATCTGTTGCACAGCTGCTTAGGTTGCTCATTCATTTCTAAAATCTTTAGCTACCTGTGTCAGCCACCTTTGTGACAGCTACGTGTTAATTTATACATCTTATATTGCTGTGTTGTCTGCCTGTCATACAGTTAGCTTACCTTTGCATATTTAAACCAACTCCAGTTTGATTGATTGAGAGATGTTGGCAATATATTCATCAAGGGGGAGATTGTGAGTCATGTGAGGACTTGACAATATTTGTG
>JAGXJF010001865.1:0-141953 GCA_019208055.1 Stipa capillata
TCACGATGCCGCCGAGATCAAAATTTTGCAATGAGAGGGAAACAACAAGAAAATCCGGTGATAGATCTCATCTAACACCCCACACATTATATGTGCAATGCCGCATATCACATATGCTCTAGTTGTACCTACAACTACGCATAGTACCCGCTCTGATACCACTGTTGGGGAACGTGCTACGCAAAACAAAAATTTACCGCGCACAATCCACCCCAAGATCACTATCGAGGTGCAGGCAACGAGGTCATACCTTCGACGATCACGTCAATGCAGCAGAGAAGTTGACCGATGTCGATGAAGTCCGCAGACTCCCGCAGCTAGGTTATACCTCCCAGCCGTGAGAGCGATCTCCTCGCGAATAGTTCGCCCCGATCGAACGCCGAAGTATACGACGTCTCCGAGGTATCCACACGTACCGGATCAGCGACACCGCGGTAATGTTTGGACCAGCACACAAGAACAGCGGGGATCTACGAGAAGGAGAAGCAGCAGCGCGCCGGCAGCTGTACTAGATTCAATCTAGAAGAGAGAGAAAAAAGGCTATGGCCAATCTAGAGATGGCCGGCCTAGGGTTTAGGGCTGCTTCTGGGGCTGCCTCGGGATGCTGGGGATGCCCTTTGAGGTGCCCTGCCCCTCTATTTATAGGGGTTGGGGCAGCTCTCCCTAGGCAGGTGGAGGCCTACTCCAGCAGGGACACCCTGTTGGAGTTGGAGTCCAACTCCACCAGAACCTTCTAGAACCTTCTAGAACTTCTGGAACCTTATAGAACCTTCACTACTGCAGAAAAGGCCACCAGTGACGGGCCTAAAATGCCCATTAGTGACGAGCGGGCAGACCCGTCACTGGTGATCCGCCACTGGTAAGTGGTTATCAGTGACGGGCTACGCGCTCGTCACTAGTGATATATTTATCAGTGACGGGCGTGTATGAGAGCCCGTCACTGGTAAGTTAATTACCAGTGACGTGCTATCGTTTCTGCCCATCACTGCTAAGATGTACAGCAGTGACGAGCTCTCCAGTCTGCACGTCACTGCTGATATGAGCAGACCCTATCACGGTGCTGCCGCGGCAGCAAAAACAGCCATTTTCGCTGTCGCGGCAGCCATTTTCACTGACGCGGCAGCAAAAACAGCCATTTTCGCTGCCGCGGCAGCCATTTTCGCTGCCGCGGCAGGATCGCGTCAACTGTGGCGCTCTCCAGCCCCTATGTACTCCAGGGGTCCTGGAGGGGGGTGTACCCCTTGGGTGTAGTGTGGGGAAGGAGGTGCGAAGGTGCTGCCGCGGCAGCATAAATGGCCCTTTTTGCTGCCGCGGCAGCATGTTGGCTCTAGGAAATTTTGCACGCACGATGCTACCGTTTGCCGGTGTAACTCCCGCACGCTGTGGACCTTCGGTCGCCGTTCTCCTAGGGCGTGCCACTGTGGCCTAATAGCGCTTGCGGCGTTGCCTCGTTGCGTCGGCATCCTACGTGCCCGGTGCTTCCAAGGCCACCTCGCTCGCGCTCTCGGATGTCGCACACGATAAGTAGATCTGTCAAACCGACTATGAAAATAACAAGTGCCAATACGTAAATATGTCCACAAGCGTACAAAGTAGACCAGTTCGGGAATACACGACCACAAACACAATACATATGCAATGTTTTTCCGTTTCAAAGGGCCTATCTTCACGCTTTTTTCCCTCCTCTAGGGCCTAGCTACATGTGGGCCAATGCGTCGTCTTGGGTCGGGATTTCGCGAACTCGCTGCTCTGAGCGAGCGGCGTGTTCCTCCCTTGGGTCATTGCCGGCGTAGAAAAGCCCCGTATCTGAGACGACGTCCTTGTTGATGATATTTGCAAACGCATTCTGGAGGCGTGCAAACTCTTGCTTCTAGTCATATGGCTTGTGCTCGAGGTTATTACTCCACTTGTGTAAGTCGTCATGTTTGCGAAACATGTTCCGCGCCCATACAAAGTCGTCCATGTGGCAGCAGACGTAGTAGCCGCACGTCACACTATTCTCTGGCTGCTGTCTGCAACAGAAATCGGTCACGTGTCTGAAGCGTGGAGCACCACTTCTTTTTACCATAGTTCCTCCTCCTCCCTTGTGTGCAAAGTCGAAGAGAGCATCATCCAGAACTTTCTTGAGCAGGGTGTAGTCTTTCTTCACCCTCTTCATGGAATCATAGTAATAAGCCTTGCTTTCCTTCGGCGTTAGCACTAAGAGGATCCAGTGGTCGCTGCGCAGACATGTGAACATACCAATATTAACCCACGAAGTTGGCTAGGTGCAGAAGCAAAAGAGAAATTTACGAAAGCACAAAGTAGAGAAGGACTTACAAGGGATTGTAGGGCACGAGTAGGTATTCCTTGCCCTTATGCGCTATCATCGCACTCACGAGGTATTCTTTCATAATCTCTCTACCTTGTTGGGAGCGAACGTTGTTCTCGTGCATGTGATATGGATCTGCTATTGCAACATCGAGAATCTTCAGGCGTCTGATCTCTCTGGTTAGGTGAAGCGCCCATAGCCTGACGAAGGATGCTTCGAGCCGATAAAGGTTGAACATGCCGAAGATCTCCGCAAAGTCCAGATAGAACTTGTCCACGGGATACTGCTCGACGAAATGGAAAACCTCTGGCACCTTCGCCGTGTAATACGAGACATTAGTTTCATCGGGTCGTAATTCCAGCTCTCGAATGTTCTCATGCAGAATCTTCATTTCGTTCGGGAGGACGTCGAACTCATCCTTTGGTACCATGGGGTGACCCAGGACGTGATAGGCCCGCCATTGACGACCCGTTGCTCGCTGTCCTGATTGGGAAGATGCTGCGTAGGTTAAGGATTTCTTCATCCTCGCCTCACCCTGTCTATCGTACGTACCGGTGCTAGCATGTGTCTTCTTCGCCCCTTTTTTGCTCGTATGCTGCGTATCGAGAGATACGGCCCTCTGACCAGCCATCGCTTCTTTGGCTGCGCCCATGAGTGTTTTAGGAGTCAACTTCGTCTGGGCTTCCTCGTCATGCTTGGGTGGCGGTGTATCTACAAACTCTCGTGCCTCTTCGTCACGAGGCATGCCATGCTCCGCGCCCTCCTCGGCATCCTCCATCTCCAGATCCCTGTAGGATAGAGGTGCGCGAATACCCAAAGGAGATGGTCTTGCTGATGGACTGTGGGTGTGGCTCGGCGAAGGTGCTGGACGATTGGAGGTCTCAATCAACTTTATCGCGTCCTTTGGCCACCTAAGAAAAAACCCCTTGCAGGCTCCTAGCTTTTCGTATCCCTCTTCAGGGGGGTCATTCAGAACCAAGTCCTCAAAGGTGCCGACCAACTTAGTCAACTCCACCCTCGCCATGTTTGGTGGTAAATCCACACAGTGCATCCTGTTTTCCGGCGTTATTGGGTGGACTCGACCGTACGCAACCGTCACCATTGAGCCGAGCACTTGGTTCTGGAGGTGGCACGGAGTTATCACCTGCGGAACATATATACGGGTCATCGATGTTAGCGTCCAAACAACGATATCTGTACGACACCGTTACGATTTGTTGAGCTGACGACGCTTACCGTTAGGCCGTCGATTGAATTTGGCGATCCGGGGCCAATGCCCGAGACAGAGGGGCTACTACTCCTTGCAGCAGTGAAGGACGGCGGCTGCGTATCCAGATTAAAGGGTGGCGGCTGCGTAGAAGGATGCATGGGTGGACGTTGTAGCTGCTCATATATAGGCCCTAATATACGTTTCACCGCCGCCTCCACTCGCGCATCGAATTCTTTATCTTGCTTCGCTTTCCTCCTCTCGCGGGCAGCCTTGCGGGTTTGGGGACAGTAATCATGTAAAGACCCTCACATAATCACGTGTGAAATTAAAACGAAAGTTTTTCATGCATGCATATAGATAATTCAAAACTAGCCCCGATTAAAAACCCAAGGGCATGTTCGATATGAACTCAATTTAATTGGAAATGTCTATATGTGAAGAATATCTATGCCATGACAAGCACTTGTTAATTTTTATGGCCATAGAATCATTTTTGACCTGTTGACCAATCTCTAAACTAAAATACAAACCAAAGAAGAAAAGAAAACAAAAAGAAAAATAAAATAAAATAAGATACCTGTCCCGACCGCAGGTCTTTTCCCCGTCGGCAGTCACCTTTTTCCACCTGGCGCGCATGCTCACCGCAGTCCCTCCTTTTTCTCCACGTAGCAAGCCCCCTCCCCTTTCCCATTGCTTCTTCTTCCTCAGGCCGAGTCCTCCAAAACCGAGCCTCCTTCTGCTTCCCCAAATCGGGCTCTCCAAGGTTCCCCTCCGCTGGCTGCACTCCCCCACGCCCGATCCTCACCCTCCACCTCTCCTTCTCCAAGCGCCACCCACATTCGAGTTCCCCGTGCCGCCTTCTTCCCCAGCTCGCCGAGCTCCGGCTCCCCACCGCGCCACCTCCCCGTGCTGCCACCTCGCCTCTGTTCCTCCCCATTCCCTCTGCTCCTCCCCAGCCGGATCTGCTCGGCCGCCGCCCTAGCAACCGCGCCATCTTCCCTTGCCGCGCCCTCCTCCACACCCGGTCCCAGGCCGCCGCTCGCCGCTCCCCCCGAGCCCCAAATCCCCTCATGCCGCCGCCGTTTCCCCTTGCCCCTCTGCTCCAGCTCTGCTCCTCCCTTGCTCAGCTGCCCGCTCGCCGTCGTCTCCCCTAGCACCGACCGACGAGCCACCCGAGCTCGGCTTCCCCGCCGGCGCGCCACCTCCGCCCACTGCCGAGGTCGACGGGCCCAAGCCCCGCTGCTACGCCCACTCGCCGTCGCCCCTATCGTGCGCGCCGCCACCTCCCCTTGCCCGTGCGCCGCCGTGGCCGCCCGCCGAGCAACGCCGCCTCGGCAGCCTCGGTCGCCGCCTAGCTTGCCGCCCTCGGCCAGGTCGCCGCTGGTCCTCCCCTCCGCTCCCTACCGCGCCGCTGGCCTCCTCCGTGAAGGATGCCGCCGCCGGGTCCGACTCCCCAGGCCCCGACCTCAGCTCCACCGCCCGGCTTCTCCTGCCCCGGTTGCCTCGCCTCAGCGCCATCTCCCGACCGAGCCAGGACCCGCTGCTGGACGGTCTTCCCTCAACACGCCGCCCTCGGCATCGTCACCGTACCAGCATCTTCATCTCCACCGGTACAACCATTAGAGCTAAGCTCAAAGTCTCGATGACAGGTGAATGTTTAGCCTTAGCAGTGGCATCTTCGGTTAATTAGGGGTAATAGCTGCTTAGATTAACCCATGTATTATCTCCGTTGGCCATGATGTACTGATATAAGCATGCTTGCGGTCTTTTCAATTAACTGGATTTGAGCATTCTAGAATATGCTAATTATTCACTAACCAGTGCTTAGCTCACTTGGTACCCGCACTACTTAAGCTATGAGCTAGCATGCATCTAATTACGTTAATGAGCGGTGATTACCATAGATAGCACACTAGTGAGTTTGGTTCAGGTAGATCCAAGCAAGAATGAGTATATTAGATGCCCTAGTTACTTTGATAACCGTGGTTAGTTGGCCAGTGAGTAGTTAGCGGTCGGGAGTTAAATTAATTTTAGCAGTTACGGTATTGATTATCGTAAGGTGTAAATCAGCTGCTAAACACAAGACGAGCTAATGTTTGTAGGTTGCGGTAGGACCATAGCTGTTGAGCATGGTCTTTGCTTGAGTAAAACTCATAGGTGCACAATGCTTTCACAGTGATGTTAATTGGCTACATAGTAATTAAGTGTTAGTTCAGCCCTAATGATCGTTAGTTGAAATAACGACGGGAAGTTGGAAGTATCATGCTAGTAGGATTAAAGTGTTCCCAAGCAATCTAACTAATTAGTTGCGAATCGCCCACTTAAGGTTAACTAATCAAGTGGTCTCTGGCCAATGGGTCTCCGTTGTAACAAATCCAACCTCACCTTTGATTATGGCATGAACACATGTTAGTGCTAACAGTCCGACATCCCTTCCCCCCATTGCTGAGCCGGGTGCAAGCCTGTTAGTACAACATGCAAGCCATACCAATTAGTAGATCAGGTTAATGAAGTAAAGTCATGGTATCAACTAAGCGAGGACGTTGGGTCACTGAATCATACCACATATGTAACCCTGACTTGATCCACTAAAACTTGCGTAAGCAACTCAAGTCTATAAGGGGTAGGTCTCGTAGTTAAAGCTGGGATCTCTTTTACACTGGTGTCCAGTTAGGTAAAATGTATCTGGTAGACATACATTCAAGCTTAAACATGACATCCAGCCACAGCCACGATATCCAACCAAAAATATAGTAATGCCTTGATTGCTTAAGGTCATGGTTGAGCAGGTTGTTACTCAATAAAGACCTTAGGATGACCTGAAGGACCCACTTGTCATCTGCTAACCCCAACCACCCAGCTAATTGTGAAGTTAGTTAGATTCTTGTCTTTACTGAGAAAAATACAAAAAGGGTTCTAGAGAATCTAGCTTAACAGTCAAACTTAAAATAGTTAGTGTCATAATTCACCTAACGGCCGGGAAAGAATCGCGACCCATGTTTTCACCTACGACAACGAATCAATCAAATGAGCCCTAACCCTAATTATAGAGTTAAAACCTTTCCCCCTAGTTGCATATCTTATACCATGCATGCATCCATATTTTAGATCCATCCATGATTAAAGCTATATCATAACTAAAACTAAACCCAAAATCTAGAATGAACACGCACCCATTTATGTACTTGTGTACTTTATCTTAATCCACCGTAGTTGCATTCATGTCAACTGCATCCATGCAGCTGCGTCAGTTTCAAATTAGTTTCTTAGGGTTGCTTTTTCCCTTTTTAGAGGTCGCTTGCTTCTTACCGGTGTTTCGAGTATACTGGAGTTCTCCCGCAAGATCAGGAATACTACAACCAAGGCAAGCAGAGCTTGTTGCATCTTTACTTTCCGTACTCTTGTGTATGCCCTTTTATATGTGCTATGTGTATGATTGTTATCGTTGAATCGTTGCAAGTTGCGTACACTAGCATGTGTAGGATGTGTCTTACGTCGGGAACATCTTATAGCTCTTCAACTAAATTGTTAAGTGAGTTGGGAGAGCCGAGGGCGTGCACAATGGGTACGGTTGGTGTGAATTGATGCATGACGGCGACCCAGGTGTATGAAGGTTTTTGTCGCCATACCAACCCTATCTTCAGCGTGTCACCATCCCTTTTTACACGTGAATGCTAGCGAGAACCAACACTGAGGATAGTTGGGGTAAGCCTCCATGCACTTTGTGAGGCTCGCTACCTCCAAACTGTTATGCACTCACTATGCCTGCAGGGGTTGAGTTGTCGGTAGTGGTTCGAGAGATTAAAAATGAACATGTGTGGATTGGATCAATTTGGAATTGACTTAGGGGCTGCCCTAAATGAAATGGATGATGTTTACTGGATTGATTCGGATTGGACTCATGAGCTGCCCCAAGGGGTTTGGATTTGATGATTTGATCTCGTGGTAAATTGGTTGTGATGTGTTGGATCCTGAGTTAATCTGTTACTTAGTCTGTTTTCACCTCAACTTATTAATGTTATGTTCTTAACTTGTATATTGTTACTCTGAGAAGCATTCATGTTTAATTGTTGTTGCACTAGTATGAGTAGGACATTTAATCAAGCACGAATAAGTCTTGCGAGTACGTTCGTACTCACCTAGGTTATTCCTAGAGCTTGCAGGTGAGCCGGTGGTCGAAGATTATTTCGATGATGCCTGAATTTGCTGTTTCCTTGGTTGGCTATTCGACCCAGGGATTGTTCTGTGGCTTTTGGTCAGCGGTCATCGCACCGCTGTGGGACTCATTTACTGTTCTTCCGCTGTCGTTAACTTCTCCGTACTCGGATATGCTTTCGGATATGACCGACTGATGTAATATGTCGTCCCATCGTGGACTATTATTAGTAATATCGTATTGTAGAGCTTTGTGATGGTATCCAAGTTGTTAAATCAGGCTGCCCCTGCACAATGTGTGAATGATATGAAGTGTATGGGTATGCCGTGAAGAGTTGAAGCCGTACCGTTTTCCACTAAGTCAAGCAGGTGTTGGTTGAGTGACCCGCTGGCTGAGATGCTGTGCCGGCCAGGCAGGGTGTGGGCGTGTTCTACCGGGCTCTCGAGCGACCCACTAGCCTCCGAGCTAGGTTAGGGTGTGGGTAGAACTGCCGGGCTCCTCCGACCTTGTTTGTCGTGGTAGGATTCGGGAACGACTCTGAACCTTCACCGGGTCATGGAATCAGATGTGGTTCTGGGAAGATTGGTCGCTTCCGGCCGGCTCGCACGTGGCGGGTGTCGGATCGTTTCGCTTTGGTGCGTACGGCGCAGGTACCGTGCCACCGGGCTGACGAGTCCTTCGGTCCTTGGCGACTTCGCGTTCCCTTAATCATATGCAATTCCGGGTCCGTGACAAATCAGCCCATCTTGCCCCATACCCGACGCCCATCACGCGGCCACGAGTCTCCGGCTTCCCGAGAGCCTTGTTGATAGGGTCTTGCCACCTGTCGCTATCGACAGAGTCCTGTGAGCTCTGAGGTTGCTGGCTCAGCTTTTTCTACAAGCAACATGAACCGTTTAGAAACGTAATCTTTAGAAAATTAATCTACGTAGGACAAATAAAGTAAAATGGGTTCAGAGGTTACCAGTTCTTCGTGCACGTCCTTCATTTTCTCGTGCGTGAAGATCGGTTCCCTCATCGCAGGGTCAAATTTTGCGCGGGCCCTCACAAAATCCTTTCTGCGCCCTTCCTGGATCTCGGAGAAAGGGGGTTCTTTCCCAGCCGCAATCAACCTTGCATCCTCCTTGTCCCATTTTGGCCTCTTCCCTTGGTAACCACGGCTGCCGAGTCTGTGGTCACCCACGATCTTCCCCCGCATGTCCTTCCCCCAATCACTCAACCTCTTGAATTCATCACCGGAGCGAGATTGAATGAACTCGGTCCAGTCCGCCTCATCTATCGTAGGCCATTTCGGCTTTATCACAGTCTCAAAATCTTGATCCTTCATTTTATTGGCATGGTATCGCCAGGTATTCAAGGATTTAGACATCATGCTCAGGGCTTTCGTTGCGACTCTATTTTTGTCGGCCTCCGGGACGGAGTACCTGCTGAATAGCCTGTCCAGGAGGAGAGTTCGAAGATGCTCGGTTTCTCTCGTCCTTATGTCGGGGGTTGTGATCTTCACGGTTTCACGCAGGATGCAGCCTACGGCGTTTGAGTACCCCTGTGCAGCTTTTATAGGGCTGGCTGGTTTACCCAGATCGTCCACTCGAGTGATTACGAAGGTGTCCGTACTCAACTTGTTAGGTCTCCTAGGCGCGAGCCGCCTTTTTCGCTTGGCTGGTGGAGCCCCGTCCGCCTGTTCTTCTTCAATACCGGTCTCGTATTCACGGCTGGTCCCTTCGTCATGATCGGTCCCGTCTTCAGCACCGTCGGACTCTTTTGCACGTCCAGATTCTTTGTCCGACTCATCGTGGGACGAATCATACTCGTTGTTATCCCCGGCAGCAGGGTCGTCGACGATGGCGGCCCCCTGAGATATTTGTTCGAGGGCCAGGTCCCGGGGAGCTTCCGCACGCCCCTCGATATCTCGGGACGATGCCGGGGCATCCGTTGGTGTCCGCGATGAAGAGGGGGTACTTCCGGCCATTTTCGAACGTACTGGAAACTTATTGAACACAAAAAATGGAAACTAGACTTATGAAAGCTTTCATGAGAGTAAAAACAATATGAAAAGGTTTGCTTATGTAATTCTACTTCCAATTACTTTAGTATTTCTAATATCCATTCATTATAGCAAACAAGGGTGCGAATTAAAATTTTCTTTGCAATTGAGATTATGAAATATTAGATAAAACCTATGTGCGTGCAAATTGATGGATGCTTTGGAAGGTTATTGAAATAAATTAATAAAAATTCAAAATTTCGGCATGACCTTTGCTAAAATTAAACAAAATAGAGTATCGAACGTTGACAAAACGTTGACGAAGCAACATTTCGCCAAAACGTTGAATTCAGTTTCCCTGAAAAGATAAACAGAGCAACGAACGTTGCCTCGGCTCGACGGCTGGTACCACAAGCATACATTCTATACATTTCACATGTTACATTCATCCAATCTTTTAACTATACCAAACTATTTCATTTCACAAATATAAATATCTCACATTCTCTCACATTCATCAAATATAAATATCTCACATTCTCTCACAAATATTGAAACAGTCAATAAAAGCGAAGCATCTTCTATCCATTGGATTCTTCTGTTGCTGTCCAACAAGTACTTGAGTGGTGTTCCACAAAATATAGAGATTAATACACTTAGTAATGTTAGGCATGGATTAGGAAATTAGATACATGAGTAGGTTGATCAGAATATACTCCCCCTGAAGCTGTGCACAAAAGGTTTGCTTTTGAATTGCTAAGGCACAAATTATAATTTTGGATATGGGTAGTATTTTTCTTACAACTTACACTTTTAACAGTTCAGAGACTTGATTAGATTATAAAGCATGATTGAACTGAACTGATGTATTTTACTTTTGATGCAATTGAGATGACCAGAGTATATATATGTGAGTTAAAGCATATGAGAATATCAGAGATTAAATTCACACTGGTCATATGTATCAGAGCACAGATAGCCTAGATTCTTGATGGATATATGTATCAAAGCATACATTACTGGTTGTGTGTATAAGATTGCCAATAGATATATCAGAGCATGAGCCAGTAGATATATGTATCAGAGCATGATTTTTATCAATAGACATATGTATCAAAGCATGCCTTTTAACATGATTATATGAATCAGAGCATAAGACATATATCCAAGGCTTCATAAGAAATTATATGCATCAAGGCAACAATATCTAGAAGATATGTATCAGAGCACATCAGAAGTTATCATAAATCAATCAAGATAATTGTAATCAAGACAGAAAAATCAGAGATAAAATAAGTCTTGATTACACCAGAAAATATAGATTTTTCTCTCCCCCTATGTCCAAAATACTCTCCCCCTATCACTCTAATCTCTCCCCTTTACACATCTCACATCTCTCCCCCTTTGACACTAAAACACCAGAAAGGGGTAGGAAGGAGACACTTCAGAGCTTTGACTTCAACAGCTGGAGAACTTCTGAGAGCTGAGCCTGCATTTGATCAACTTTGGAGTGCAGGCTGCTAACTTCTTGCTTGAGCTGAAGATTCTCTCTGCGCAGAGCTGCAAACTGAGTTGGCATCACTTTGTTCTGATAAGCTCTGGCTGCTACTTGAGTCAACAGAGAGGAGGACAGAGAAACATCTGGAGCCACCTGAGTCACAGATACTAACTCAACTGGGTCGGCTAAAGAAGGATCAGCGGTGACACCGATAGGCAGTTGAACTTGAGACACAGGTACTTGGGGAGCAGGTGCTGGAGGAGCCGTTGGAGCAGCTATGTCACCGGGAGCTGACACAGCTGGATCTGAAGAATCCCCAAACAAGGCTGGGACAGCCACCTCATCAGCATTATCATCAGCCTGAGGCCTGAGCTGGGTCTTGATGGTCTTCACTGACATGTCAAAATTTGAATCTAGAAGACCTGTCCTTTGAAGGATCATATACATTATGTAGGACCCATATCTGAGCTTGGCCTTTTTGTCCTTCTGTACAGCATCTATCTCATGAAAGATGTATCTGGCCACATCAAAATGCTGATTCTTAGCTATATGCACCAATATCTGCCAAACAGGATTGTATACTGCATCTGTGTTGCCTCCCTTGGGCTGAAGAGTGACATTGATGATCTTCACAAGATGCTTGGCTGTTATGGTGATGCCCTTGAAGTAAACATGTTCTGAAGGGGCTTTGGCAGGGAAGGTAAAGTTCCTAGGGTAGAACTTCCTTCTATCAGCATTGGAGACTGGCTCTAACTTGAACAAATTTGGCATGCCAGGCTCCACTGGTGCATGAAAAAGACTGTTGAACTCTGGAGCTATGATGGAAAGCAATTGACCTTTAGTCTTCTAGAGCATCACATCTTGATTGGTTTGTTCAACCCAAACAGTGGCATAGAACTCTTTAAGAACTTCTGGGTCATAGTCCTGTTGAAGATTGCAGATGAATTCCAGGCCTGAAGCTTGGATGATGATGGGAGAGATCTAAGCCTTGGATCATTCAGAGCTGACCAATCAATGGCCTTGCAGTCAACAAATCCTTGGAAGACAGGATTGCATGGTAGATGCCCCTTTGATGATCATTGTGAAATCTAGGGTCTGAACAAGATGGTTCAATGTATTCCTTGTCTTCATCGAAGTAGGGGCAAGTTGACCTCATTCTGATAAAAGTACTTGTGCTCATGGAGGCAACTTTACTCTTGGTTTTCTTGGGATCACCCCTAGGAAGTTTCTGGCAACAGCTCTGGAGATAAATTGCATTTGATTAACCTCAGTCCTCAGAGTATAAGAAAAGATATAATGATACTTGGATTCCAAGGCATTATTTGCATCTAAGGGACTGGGTGAGCTGTCCTCATGTTCAGCTTCTTCTTCCTCTTTTGGCTCAGCTGATTCTGCACTAGGGGATGAGCTTTCAGCCTGATAATCTTCATCAGAATCAGCTCTAGGTTCTCTTGGCCTTGGTGGAGTAACAGACACTCCTCTACCATCATCTGAGGCGCTCTCTGAGCTTTCTTCTTGCCCAGTTGACTTACTTGCCTATGCCACAGGTGAGGACACAGGTGAGTGAACTAAAGGGGCTGGGTCAGCTGGCGGAGGCACAGGTGATGGAGACCGGTGTGGTTCAGAGCCTTGAGCCTCTGCTGCCTGTGTCACAGCTGGTTGAGACAGCTGAGGACTTGAAGATTTGGCAGCTTCCAAAGGCTTCACAGATCCAACCTTTGGAGATGGAGGCTCATGGGCCTCAACTGCAGCTTGGGATGGCTCTACTGTCTCTGATATTAGGAAATGAGAGGGAGACATATGCTTTTGCACATCCAAAGATGATAAAGTGTCCACACTTGTGGAACTTTGAGATTTTCTACTCTTTCTTTGATAAGTCTTTTGGAAAGACTTGGCTGGGCTAGCCACCTGTCCCACAGGTGGTGCTGCTTCCTTCTTGAGCTCTTGGATGGCTGCCTGCTGCTGTTCAAGCTGATCTCTGACTGTAGGCTTGGAGCTCAAGGATGTTTCTGAAACAATCTCAACCTCTGAATCTGCTTGCTTCTTTGCTGGAGGCTCCTCAGAGATGATAACTGTATCAGATCTCTTTCTCTTGACACTGGGAGCAGCTAGAGCAGCAGGGACTGATGGGGCAGCAGAGGTTGGTTGGTTGATACCAGCAAGTATGCCCTATTTAATTTTAACTTCAGCCATCAGGGCTATCCTCTCAGGACCACGAGGCATACGCTTTGCCCATCCCAGCATATCATTGATTTGCATAAGCAGATGCTCCTCTTTATTAAGAGCTGGAACCTTTCCTCCTTGAACAAAAATTGGAAGTGCTACCTTTGCAGCAGTGATAGCAGGAGACATCTGACTTCTCTTAAGCTTTACTTCAGCTTGCAAAGCTGTCCTCTCAACACCTCTTGGCAAACTATTAATTTTCTTCAGCAGCTCACTAGTCTCCAAAATTAACTGATGATCTCTAGCATCAGAATGATGAACTTTAGTTAGCTTACGAGATCTTTCTATATGACTCTTGTTGAGCGCTGATCCTGCTTCTCAATGATTTTCTGTCTCAGCTCAACTTCTTCTGGATATGATTTTGCTGATTTAAGCTGCTTGTGCAAATCTACAATCTCCCTTAAGATGACCTTATCTGCTTCTGATGGTTCTGGAATGGCCACAGATACAGGTCTTGCCATTTTTGAAAGTCCAAGACTTTTGGCAGCATATATGGTGGAGAGCTGCTTCTTCAAGGTTTCATCGGTTGTTTCATTTATCTGAGCAGCTAGCTTTTCCATCTCTTCCAGAATGAGCTGATCATTTTCTAGATCTTCTTGAGAAACCTGAGGTTCTGACACTGGCTCTTTTATAGAGAGAGTTCCCCTTGGAAGCATCAAATTTTCAATTGAAGGCTTTGGGCCTCTCTTAGCCGGTTGCTTCTGCTTCTTGGCTGCTTCTTTCCCAAAGATGTGTGCTCAATAGCAGCTGATGATCTTGTCCTTTTGGGTGGAGCTTGCTGAGACCTTGGCTTCCTTGCCTTTGAGGTAGCTGCTTTCTTTCCTGCAGCTACTCTCTGCCTGTAAGCCCTTTGGCTTGCCTTTCTTCTTTCAGCAGCCTCCTCTTTCTGTCTCTGCCTCTCTCTCTCTTGATCTGAATCTGAGATGCTCAGTTCAAAGCTGGACTTCTCTGGATCTGACCATTTGACTCCACTGTCAGCTCTTTCTGATTCTAAAGGCATCTGTAGAAACAGAATAGATGAGAAGAATATAGATAAGAGATGTTCCTAGATGCAGAGGGGAGCAGCTGTGTGAGACACCTGTGTGAGGTTGAGGAGACACAGGTGAAGACTTAGCAACAAATCGAGATCTCTGCTTGTTGAATAGGCTTGCATGTGTGACAGGTGAGATCCTAGCGGTGACACAGCTACGTGCAGAGGCGGATGGCAGATTTTAGAAAACTAGGGTTTTACAGGATTTTGCCGTGTAATCTTGAGCAAGATTGATTCTAGAGGATAATCAACAGCTAAACCAATGCTAAGCTCTAACAATGCGCTACTGGATTAGGGTTTAGAGCAAATTCTTAAGCCCTAAGCAAGAACAGACGCAAAGTAGGGCTCGCGGAAGCTTACTTTGATCAGAGATTGATAATGTGCGGATGAATCAACGTTGATGATCCTTGGAAAGCTTTCTCGATGCTTAGAAAGATTTTCGACGGGAGGAAGCGTCGATTTCGTCGAAAACTTAGAGATTCGGCGCAAGGCGGAAGTTGGGGTTTAACGACGAGTGCGGATTCTGTGGGGACGCATCGATTCTTTATATAGGCCGAAGGGGTATAAGGTGGCTGTGTCACAGTTGACTGAAGGACCTGTGACACAGGTATGTGGAAACATAAGCCCTAGGACCTACAGAGACCAAAAGCATTCACCTGAGAAACAGCTGGACGACTCAGGTGACAAGTATTTCATCCAAGGAACACCAAGACAGAGAGAGTTTGGTAAGATAGAAAGCATTGGAGCACTATCAGAATGTCCTTATAGAATCTTCTCAATGTCAGTTTGCCAGAAAGATCAATCAAGCAAAACTAAAACTGACATGAGTTGATTTTGAAAATAGGTACACACTAATGTGCACTCACAGCTGAAAAGAAACTCTACTCTATGTATAAAACACATGCACCTGTGACACAGGTGACTAACACAGATGAGCATGTAAGGCATATAAACAGCAGAATAAATGAGCTAGACACCAAGCCAATCCTTTTTATTGAAGATTAGAGACATCAATGATATTCAATTCACTCCTCAGAGCACAAAACCTAGTCTCATCTAAAGGCTTGGTGAAAATATCAGCTAATTGTTTTTCAGTCCTTACATGGCACAGCTGTATATCTCCCTTCTCAACATGATCTCTCAGGAAGTGGTGCCTCACTTCAATGTGTTTGGATCTTTGGTGGTGTACTGGGTTGTTGGCTAACTTAATTGCACTTTCATTATCACAGAAGAGGGGTACTTGATTAAAAGATATGCTGAAATCTTTCAAGGTCTACCTCATCCATAATAATTGAGCACAACAACTACCAGCAGCTATGTACCCAGCTTCTGCAGTGGAAAGGGCTACTGAGTTTTGTTTCTTGGATGACCAGAACACTAAGGAATGCCCTAGAAATTGACAGGTACCAGAGGTGCTTTTTCGGTCAACCTTACACCCTGCATAGTCACTATCATAATAGCCAACTAGCTCAAAATTTGTACCTTTAGGGTACCATAAACCAAAGCCTGAGGTATGAATTAAATATCTCAGAATTCTTCTTACTGCAACTCTATGGCAGTCCTTAGGGTTAGCTTGGAATCTAGCACACATGCATACACTCAACGTGATATCTGGCCTAGACGCACACAGCTATAGCAGAGAGCCTATCATTGATCTAAACTGTTTCTGATCAACAGACTTACCTGCAGTGTTCAAGTCCAGATGACCATTAGTTTGCATGGGTGTATGAATACCTTTTGCATCCTTCATGCCAAACTTGGTGATGATGTCTTTGGTGAACTTTTCTTGTGAGATGAAAGTCCCTTCCTTTAGCTATTGAATCTGAAGTCCTAGGAAGTACTTGACTTCTCCATCCAAAGACATCTCAAATCTCTTGGTCATCAGCTTACTAAACTCATCACTCATGGAACGGTTAGTACTGCCAAATATTATGTCATCGACATAAATTTGGCACACAAATAAATCTTTTCCATTTTTCTTAGTGAATAGAGTTGTGTCTACTAAGCCCATTTTGAAACCATTATTGATAAGAAAATCTTTCAAAGTGTCATACCATGCCCTAGGTGCTTGTTTTAAACCATAGAGTGCTTTGTACAACTTGTAGACATGGTGTGGTTTCTTATCATCTTCAAAGCCAGGTGGCTGCTCAACATATACAAGTTCAGAGAGTTTACCATTCAGGAATGCAGACTTCACATCCATCTGATAAAGCTTGATGTTATGGTGAGCAGCATAAGCAAGAAGGATTCTGATGGCTTCCAGTCTTGCCACCAGGGCAAAGGTTTCTCCAAAGTCCAGACCCTCCACTTGTGTAAACCCTTGAGCCACAAGTCTGGCTTTGTTCCTTACAACTTGCCCATTTGTATCTTGTTTGTTCCTGAAGACCCACTTTGTTCCAATGACATTATGATCATTGGGTCTTTCCACCAGGGACCAAACTTGATTTCTCTCAAATTGATTGAGCTCTTCATGCATAGCATTGATCCAATCAACATCTTTTAGAGCTTCATTTATGTTCCTGGGTTCAACACTGTGTCACAGCTGAAGGTGTTGCCTGTGACACAGCTGGTTCTTCCTGCAACACAGCTGGCTGAGACAGGTACTCTGCATCCAGGAGATCATTGGCTGGGTTGTACTCGAGCTCGATGTCTTCATCTCCAGTGTCTTCATCCAGTGATGGGAGAGAGTGGTTCTTGAGCTATTTGTGAGGCAGATTCTTCCTTGATGATGGGTCTGATCTCACCAGTAGACTTCTTTTGAATATCCTTACTCCCTACATCATTAGCAACTTGCTCTCCTTGGGAGCCATAAGACTCATCAAAGTCCACATCTATAGACTCTTCAACAACCTTTGTGGAGGTGTTAAATACTCTATAGGTATGGGAGCTAGTGGAATAACCAAGGAATATACCAACATCAGATTTAGCTTCAAACTTAGTGAGGCGTTTGCCTTTTCTAAGAATGTAACACTTACAACCGAATACTCTGAAGTATGAGATGTTTGGCTTGCTGTTGGTGAGCAACTCATAAGGAGTCTTCTTGAGTAGTGGATGTAGGTATATCCTGTTGATGGAGTGGCAGGCAGTGTTGACAGCTTCAGCCCAAAATCTTGGTGAAGTCTTGTACTCATCTAGTAGAGTCCTTGCCATCTCTATCAGAGTTCTGTTCTTCCTCTCCACTACTCCATTTTGCTGTGGAGCATATGGACTTGATAGTTCATGCTTGATTCCATGCTTTTCCAGAAATGCTTCCACCTTTGAGTTCTTGAACTCAGTCCCATTGTCACTCCTGACCTTGACAAGGTTTACCTTCCACTCATTTTGTACTCTGACAATGAGGTGCTTGAATTTCTTGTAAACCTATGTCTTCTCCTTCAAAAAGAACAACCAAGTATAGCGAGAAAAATCATCTACAATGACAAATCCATACTTGTTACCTCCTAAGCTCTCATATGTAGTAGGACCAAAGAGGTCAATGTGTATGAGCTCAAAAGGTGTGGTGGTGGTAATAACATTCTTGGGACGATGAGCAGCTCCAACTTGTTTGCCGGTTGACATGAACTGCAGGGCTTGTCCTTCTCAAACTTCACCTTTTCCAAGCCTATGACATAGTCATGTTTGCTCAGTTTGTTTAGAAGCTTCATCCCTGCATGTCCTAGCCGCCTGTGCCACAGCCAGCCAACACCGGCCTTGGCCATGAGACACCATGGAGCTGCTGCAGGCTGTTCATTGAAGTTGACAGTGTATAATTTTTCAGACCTGCATCCTTTGAATACTTGAGAATCATCAGATAGTTTGGAAGCTATAACCTCATCAGGATAGAAAGTTACTTTTATACCTGTGTCACACAGCTGTGACACAGACATGAGACTATACCCCATCTGATCCACAAGCATTACATTGGATAAAGAGTGATGTTCAGATATGGCAACTTTACCAATGCCATTTACCTTTCCTTTGGAGTTATCTGCATGGATCACATGTTTGCTTGGAAGATTTTCATGTGTGATCTCTACAAACCCCTCTCTGCCTCCTGTCATATGTTGTGTACATCCACTGTCCACAACCCAGTCAGTTCCACTGGAGGCAGAGCCCTACAAGATTAGTTACAGGATTTAGGGACCCAAACTTGTTTGGTTCCCTTAGCAGTTTTACCATAAGCATCAGTAGCAGAAGTATAGATAGCATATTTATGTTTAAGATTAGCAGCATCTGCCACAGATGATATGACTTTAATCCTCTTAGGCTGACAGTCACCTGCAACAAAGGTTAGTGACCTGTTTGACCTACCTGTGACACTGGTGGGTACACAGCTGTGTGAGCCACCGGTGACACAGGCTACCGTAGCCTTGGGCACCCAGATAGCAGGTAACCATTTTGCTAGGTGCCTGCGACCAACATATTTGGCCACTATTTTCCCTTTCCTATCCTTCTGCAGGACATAGGCTGGATTAGAGGGAATGTTTACTGCATTCCTCTTTCTCTGCACATGACCAACAAATTTGTTGTCATTTGTACCTGTTTGTCTCACAAACTTAGCTGCAAGAGAAGAGTTAGAGACAGCAGATATTTTATCTTTGCATGCAGAAGGATTATAGCTTAGGCCTTTTCGGCCATCATTCTTATTCAATATTTCAGCTCTTATTAGCTGATAGTTTTGCATGCCAATGTTGGCAGTGCATAAACCTTTCCTCATTAGCCTCTTGAGCTCTTCTAGCTCCTCTTTGAGCTTGCTGTGCTCAGCTGCATCCACAGAGTTAGTAACAGTAGAGGTTGAGGCCTCTTTAGAGTCATCAGTCACACAACCTGTGGATGTTAGAACATTAATACGAGAGGCACAGTTCAAACAAGTTTCAATCACAGTAGGAACAGGCAAAGGCACAGCAACAGATATGTTAGCAGAGATATCAGTGCAAATAGCATGCTTAGCCTTTAGCTCTTCATGCTCCTTGAGGAGAAGCTCATGAGCTGATTTGAGCTTCTCATGAGCTATTTCTAGGTTCTCATGATCCAGCCTGAGATTCTCCCTGTCATCTGTGATTTCATCACAGGTCTCTCTCAGCACCCTGAGTTTATCCCTAAGAGATATGTTCTCTCTCCTTTTCTTACCATAGCCCTTCTCTGTTCTTTCCAAAATATCCATCAGTTCAGCATAATCAGGAAAGTCATCTTCAGTTAATACCTTAGAGTCCTTGGCCATGAGGCACAAGGGAGAAGAGGTGGAAGGAGGCTGATCATCATTGGAGCTGGGTGACCTGCTGTGTCACAGCTGGGTTCATCAGCTATGCTGATGGCAATCCCAGCAACTTGTTCTTTATCCTCAGACTCTTCCTCTGAGCCTGAGTCATCGGATACCCAAGCTTGTCCCACATAGGCTCTGGCAGTGGCCTTGTTCTTGGAATAAGCTGGGTGCTTGCTGTTGAAGGTCTTCTTCTTCCCATTGAAGTCCTTCTTCTTCTTGTAGTGGCTGCTGTCCTTCTTCTTGGTTGGACAGTCAGCAGCAAAGTGGCCTTCCTTGCCACACTCAAAGCATTTGTTGTCTTTGGATAGCTTCTTTCCTCTGAACCTGTCTGCAGACCCAAATTGCTTCTTTTTTTTGTAGAACTTTCTAAAATTCCTTGTGAGGAGGATCAGCTCATTTTCCTCCCCACTGCTCATCTCCTCATTGAGTTCCTCACTGCTATCACTCTCAAGCTAAGGAGTAGATGCAGTGGTCTTCAGAGCAATGTTCTTCTTTGGGGCAGATGATGAGCTGTGTTTGCCCTTTTGCTTGATTTCCATCTCATGTGTTAGGATTCTACCTAACACTTCTGTGGGCTTCATCTTGTTGAACCCATCCTTTTCTTTCAGCATCAGGACCAGGGTCCTGTAAGGCTTGGGAAGCACAGACAAGAACTTCTTGACAACATCCTCATCCTCAACACTATTGGAGCCAAGGGCCTTTAGCTGGTTTGTGATTATGGTGAGTCTTGAGAACAGAGAATTGATGTCTTCACCATGCTCATACTCGAATCTTTCCAAGCTTGATTCCAGCAGACCTCTTTTGGACTTCTTCAAAGTCTCACTGCCCTCATAAATCTGCTCTAGAGTATCCCAGATCTCGTTGGTAGAATCCATTGTGCTGACTCTGTTGAAGTCATGCTCTTGAAGGCCCATGAAGATGGTTGTTGCAGCTCTAGCATTGTTCTGAATGTTCTTCTTGTCATTTATGCTGAGGGTATCTGCATCTGATAGCTCATAACCTGCAGAGACAATCTCCCAAACATCTGGATCGATTGTGATAAGATGCATTTGCATCTTTCTCTTCCAGTAAGCATAGTTAGATCCATTGAAAACAGGTATCTTACCCTCATAGCCCGACATCTTTTACTCTGGCTGTTAAGCCAATTCAAAGAGCAACCTGGTTCTGATACCAATTGAAAGGACCGAGATGTCGACTAGAGGGGGGGTGAATAGGAGACTAATAAAAATTCTTTCTTTTAGCTTAGATTAACAAGTTAAGACTTAACAGATTACTAGGTTAAGTCAGCTGTGTAACAGGTGCTTAACACAGGCAATATCTCACAGACAAATTAGCACGTGCCTGTCACACAGGTAGACACACAGGTGAATACTTAACCTAGCACAGGTGATCTAAGAACTTAACAAATGATGTGCAAACAATGTGCCTGTGTAACAGGTAGCTGGCTTAGGTGTGAGATACAATATATAGCAACAGAGACACAGCTAAGAGACACAGGTATAAAGGTGATCTATAACAAATGACAGGATAAGTCTAAGATCATACAAGCATGCAGGATATAGTAAGATCTAAGAGCAATGCATAAAGGAAACAGAGACACAGTGGTTTTTCACCGAAGTTCCCAACTCTTTGCAGAGAAGGTACATCTCCGTTGGAGAGACTACTCTGAAGAGCTAGCCAGCACTAAACCGTGCTTGTTCTCCGAGTACCTGACAGTTCAGGCCTCTTCCTTTGCTTGTGGAAGTCCTTTTGCCTTGCAGCAGGATGACTTCAATTCTCCTTCACAAACTTACTGGTTCAGCCCACACAAGCTTGGGTGATACCAGCAACTCCTACACCCGTCTAGGAGCAGACACTCCAAGAGTAACAGATGAAGCAGCAGCAATCTCTTGGAGGAACCTTAGCTCTTTGCTCAAAGCTCACACACTCACTCGAACTAACACTTAGACTTTTGGCTTTTGTTCGGTGGTTGGAGGCTTTGCAACGGTCGTATGTTCTTTTTGGTTTGAGTGAGGTTGAGGACGAAGTCCTCCCCTGGTCCCCTATTTATAGGGTTCACAGGAACCTTACCGTTACACTGTTGCCACGTCGGATAAGTGAGTCACCGGTGTCAGCCACCGGTGACACAGCTACACACGACGCCCAACTGTAACTGGCTAAGGCAGACCGACACCTGTGTCACCGGAGGCTGACACAGGTGAACCCTAAACTGATAGCAGCACTACTCAGCCCGGTCCTGGCACATGACATGCCCTCAGCATACTTCTACCTCTAATACCTATAAGGAGAGAACCTCCGACAGCCCTCCGACTCAGCAGACAAGCTATCGCAGCGCAGGTC
This sequence comes from Stipa capillata, assembly GCA_019208055.1. Classification (NCBI taxonomy): domain Eukaryota; kingdom Viridiplantae; phylum Streptophyta; class Magnoliopsida; order Poales; family Poaceae; genus Stipa; species Stipa capillata. The sequence continues at coordinate 21,995 of JAGXJF010001865.1, forward strand.
CCTTAGCGTTTACAAGCTCTCCGCTGGTACAGAGATGTACCTGAGTCACAGAGCACTAGACCACCTGTGACATAGCTGTGTCACACCGGTGACTCTAGCCCCTAGGGTTTTCTACTGCTTACACTGCAGAGTGCAAGCACAAACCTATCTCATACTAAAGCAAAGCTATTGACACAGGGCAATTGACCTCAAAGCATCAATGCCACTGACCAACCCTCTGAGCATTGAGCCAAAGTTCCTTAGACAACTGCTACTGATTCATCCCTCTTGGTAGTACGGGTGTTTCCTATGGACTCAAAGAAACTAGCAAATCTAGGCTTTACCTGCCCACCAGCTGCAGTCACGGTCCTTGATGCATCAAGCCACCTTCACCTTGCTTGCAACTCCTTGCACAGCACCGGCTTTTTCACAACTGTGGCACAGCTGCCTAGCACAGCCATTCCTTCGTCCTGGAAACCACCCTTGTACCTTTTTGGTGGTCATCCTTTCCTTGATGACTCTTCTTCTTGGAGCTTACTAACCTACTTACACTCACTGTAAATGTTAGATTCCAGTTTGAGTTGCCATTAACCATCAAAACCAACTTGGGGGCCTAGATGCTCTTTCAACCGCTGTTCGGGGTCGAGAATCTCCCTCGAGCACGGTGCGTGTGATCTCTCCGGGGAAGGGATTGTTCTTGTTGGTGCCTTTGGGACCGGTGCTCATTGATCATATCGTGGAGATCGCCATGTTGTTCCTTCCGACGGGATTGGTTTCTGGGATGTCGTCCTTCTCCGTCTGATTCTTCTGTACAGAGCAGGGTTTTCCCTCGGGTGGAGCTGTGTGTCGCCGACTAGAGCCGAGAGGATTTGGCTTGGGCCTGGGCCTGTTGTAGTTCAGCCCCAAGGCGTTGCCGCCATTGTACTCCTTTTGGTGTCGACAAATCTGCCACCGTTGGTCGTGATAGCAGATTGTGCACCTCGACGAGTCTTCGGGTAGTCCGGGACACGTATCCCCTTGTACCTGGAGGGGTTTCGTTTGCTGCTGCAAGCACGTTCCCGTCTCCGCGGGGCGTAACCATCGAGCTTTGATGTTGCAAGCCCCCATGCTGATCCAAGTTCTCGGGATTCTCTCCATCGTTATGGATTGCGAGAATCATTCGAGAGCCTGGGGTAGATGAGGTGTAGTTCCACTCCATCGTGTCTTCCTTATCGTGAGAGTCACTATAAGGGGGGTCTTGATCGTTAGGACGATCAGAAGCTGTAGGTGATAGTCCGAACATCGGGCTAATCGCTCCTACCTGGGGATCGTCGGGTAGCTCCAACGTTCCCCCAAAGGCCCTAGCGCATTCGGTTCTGAAGTCACCGGCTTCGCAATCCGAGTACTCGCCGGGGGTGCATTCTCCAAAGTCTACACGGTCAGTTACCGGGTATGGATCCATCTGGCTAAAGTTGTCGTAGAAGCCTAGATCGGAGTACCCGGTACGTTGCGTGAAGACGATTGGATCCCCAACCGTGTCTGCTTCTTCCTCCTCGAGATGAGTCGGGGAGGGCCGTGCGATTGGTGCTATAAGCCGATCGTGATTAGATTCACTTCTTGCTGACTTCGATCCTTCCTGGACGGTTCGAACCGGAGAGGTCCCCACAGTCGGCGCCATCTGTCGACGATTGGTAAACCGCCGATCTTACGGTAGTCGTGAGACGATGATACTTATTGTTGGGTAGGGACCCCTAGGGCACAAAGCCAGGAGATCTGACGACAAGGAACTGAATTTTTCATACAGGTACAGGCCTCCCTCAAGATAATAGCCCTACGTCATGTTCGTATATATTGATAAAGGGTGTATCTTACAAAGGGGGTGTATGTTAGTGGCTATCCTAGACCTAATCGTAGACTAATCTGACAAATTCCGCTGGGCTTGACTCCTTCAAGGCAGCGGGTCTTCTTGTGTGAATCGCTAGGGCTTCTGGATGTCTTTTGGCTTCTCTAATCTCAAGCACCTTAGGCTCTGTAGAACTTCTAGGACCTCTCAAGACCTATCCTCCCCTATAGGATTGCTCATCCTTTTATAAGGGGCTTCCCGAGTCGTATCGGACATGGACTTATACCCGAATAGAACTCTGGCTTCCTTAAATGTCAGGATTGACTTCCTAGTTTAAGGGGTATCCTCCCTCCTTACGGGGGGTTACTGTCATGGACCCGGAATCCACATATGGTTAGGGGAACGCGAAGTCGCCAAGGACCGAAGGACTCGTCGGCCCGGTGGCACGGTACCTGCGCCGTACGCACCCAGACAGAACGATCCGACACCCGCCACGTGCGAGCCGGCCGGAAGCGACCAATCTTCCCAGAACCACATATAGATCCCTGACCCAGTGAAGGGGTAATACCGCGCGATAAGATTGCGCCCCATGATAGTCATAGGAGGACTAGAGCCCGGGATATGCATCCCCTCAACCCAACCTAGCCACGAGGTGCGACTCTGGGAGGTCCAGCTCTGCTCTACCGTCAGCGCGAGGCGTGACGGTCGTAGGAGACTTAACGAGTACGGGATGAATCCCCTGGATCGACTCCACCAGAACAACACAGGACTAGTGGTTCGCTCACCTCTGCCATCACGAAATGCAATCCTAACCCGCAATAAGACCACTGCACAGTTGCCCACATACTTCATCACATACACGCATTGTACATGGGCAAACCGGATAACAACTCGAATACCACAACGAAGCACTACAATAATATATTAAACTAGTTGTCCGCCTGGTGGACTTAAAGATGCATCAGTCGGTTATAACCGAAGGTTTGTAGTCAGTTGGAAACATTTACAACGCAGCGGGAAAAGAACAAAAGCCCACAGCGGTGCATCAACCACTGCCTAAGACCCAAACGTTCCCACGAGTCGAACGATGACCAAGGAAGCCGGCGAAATCAAGCATCATCATAAAACTCCGCAACGGTTGGCTCACCTGCACAAGTCTAGGAATATCCTAGGTGAGTACAAACGTACTCGCAAGACTTAGTCGTGCTTGATTAAATGTCCTACCCATGCTAGTTCAGCAACAATTAAACATGAATGCTTCTCAGAGTAACAATAAACGGAATTAAGAACATGGCATTAACAAGATACTAGAGCAACATAATGAGTAAACATTTCCTCAAGCGATACAACATTTAGAACACAACATACGAGTATTGAACATGACACTCCAATCCTCTTGAGAACATCACGTCCCCAATAAATCACCCATCCACCAATTACCAATTTCAAATCCCACATCCACCAATTATCCATTTCAAAACTCTCTCGAACCGTTACCGGCAATGCATCCCCATGGGAATAACAATGTGCCCTTCACCGGAGGTAGCTAGCCTCCGCGTGACCGGGACTCACCCATTCGATAAGCCCATGGCAGAGATTCCGGTAACGTTCACGCGTGGCAGGGGGAGTAATACGATGAAGTCACCTCAGGCTGGTATGGCGATAACACAACTTCAAACACCGGGGTCGCCCCTATAGCTTCAATTAATACCAGCTTTATTCATCTTTACTCCACCCTCGGCTCTCGCATCTCCCTTATCTCAATTTCAGTAAATAGAGTGTTCCAATTCAATCTTCAACTACACAAGGTACACCACACATAACCCTAGCCTTCGATCACAATGTAAACAAACAACACATGGAGTAATAGTGAACAGATAGTAAAATGCAACAAGCTCTGCTTGCCTTCGTCGTAGGATTCGGAGACTTGAGTGAGCTCAACGTTCTGCGGTTCTTCTTCTTCGGGTTCTGACGCAAGCAATACGAAACATCGGCAAGGAAACGATAAAAGAAATGAGCTTTCAACATGTATGCATGATGGAGAGGTTAGGCATGAATTGCTACAATATTTAGTGGATGCTAGGGTTTTACGATAAAGCGTGCCTCATGTTAAATTTAAGGAGTTAAAGTGGCCATCCTATTAGTTATATGCATGACTTTATTAAATTCAAGTTTGTATTAGAGTTAACAATGGTTGATTTGAAGATTAATACAGAAAGGAACTATCTTTATACCCTAGCATATTAGTTACATGTACTAACTACTAGGAGCATTGGGATTGAACTAAATAATAGAACATTCTAATCGATTTTGAAAATATAACTTGTTCAAAGATGAACCTTATACCTCTTGAGGGAGGGAACCCAAATGTAGAACTAGAGCAACAGCTATCCTGCCCTCAAACCCTACACACCAGCTTCACCCCTTCTCTTTCTTCCAAACACCCCTCTCCTTGCTGACGAAATGCAGCCCGGAAGCAATTCCGGATGACCCGGAATGGCTGTTGCTGGAGCTCAGCTTGACTTGAGAAAAGAGGAGGAAGGGAATGAGGAATGGGGAAGGAAGCTTAGGGGAAGAAGGAGGGAAAGGAGAGGAAGGGAGCTGGGTCACCGGAGTAACAGCGCTGGCTCGCCGGAGTTGGCGCCGGAGCTGAGGAAGATGATGAAGAAAGCAGCTGCCGTGCTGTTTTAGAGAGAGAAGGGAGAGAAAATGGTGAGATTTGAGTGGGGAGGAGAAAAAGAGGTAGAGGGGGGGCATGGGCGCCTTTTATAGAGGCCCCCGGCGGACTCTCCACGAAAATGCCACCGCCCACCGCCCCCAAACGGCGGCGGCGATGTGGCAGCCACAATCTGACACTCGGAGCTCACCCGAAAAGCAGCCCGGAAATGACCCGGAATCCGGACCACCCGGATGTACCGCTCGGAGGGTCCGGATGGGACCTCCGGCCTTCACAAATGGCCCGATTTTCCTTCTCTGGACTCACTCGGAAAACAATCCGGAATCCACTCGGATTCCGGGCTCACCCGGACGTTCACCCCGGAGGCTCCGGATGGAACCTCCGGTTGAGCCGGGATTCCTAAGTTGCTCTCTGGACTCGTCCGGAATTCCACTCGGAATTCACTCGGAATTTCCGGACCACCCGGATGTTGCACTCGGAGGCTCCGGATCAAGCATCCGGCTGGCCGACTCACCCCAACACCCGTACTGGACTCACCCGGAAGTTAGTTCGGAGGCCACCCGGAATTTCCGGGCAGCCCGGAGGTTGAACCCGGAGGGTCCGAGTCAAGCCTCCGACTGACTGACTCTCCCAAAATCCTTCTCTGGACTCATCCGGAACTTAGTTCGGAATCCACCCAGAAATTCCGGGTCACCCGGAGGCTGCATCGGGAGACTCCGGACCAAACATCCGGACCAAGCGCAGAGAGGAGAATTTTGCAAAGTTTGAATTTTGAAATGAGATACGTACGTATTCTATAAAACTTAACTAGAAAGTATTCAAGTTTATGCAAGGTTGTGCATGAATGATGCCATGTATGCATGAGACAAAGATGGAATCTTATTTATATATTAGGGTGGGTGTTACAGTTACCTTATCTCCTGGGATCCTTACCGGATGCGCATTCTACTCCGGTAATCCAGGGAATTGTATACGGATACCTCCTCGTATACGGGGTACTATACTATACATCGTCACTCAAGGTGACAATTTGGTTTGCTTTCTTGAATTTCTTGCTGCAATACTCAATATACTTATGAGAACAACTGTAGCCATGCCATTACTTCAAAACTATTGCATGTATTTGATCATTTGGAATCAACTTCAAATATTCATGTGCTTGGCAACAGACAATAAGCACAAAACAAGTTTGAAACAAACTGTTGCTATAACGTAATGCAGACCTGTGTGCAGTGGCGCGAAGACGTCAACGGATTCAGAGCAAGCTTAGCCGGCTTGTCCTTATTAACAAATGAATCAACGAGGTTCAGAAGCAGGGGTGCCATTTATCCGAGGTTATAATCAGACTTGTAAATATGACGCTAAATTTTTCGCAGAAGCTGAGTAATTAAATTACAGCACACACCATATTTTAGCAACTATGAACTAAACCGAAAGCAAACATTGTTCTATCTTTCAGTGATAGCAATAACCGCGGTCGCAATGTACGATTGAAATGTGAACTCCAGATCAAGCAACAACACATACAAAATTAGATCATGAAGCAAGACACACATATGCTAATCAAGAAACCAACTGACCAGAGTAAAGTGAATTAGAAATTCCGGATAGTATAATGCGATCGAGCGGGGGCGACGGGGGCAGGGGCGTTGCGCGGCGGCGATGGAGGCAAGGGCACGGCGCGGTGGCGCGGGCAGGGTGGCAGGGGCGCGGCGGCGACGGGGCAGGGCAGCACAGCGAGCACGGCAACAAGGCGGCCATGGGTAGGGGCGGGCACGACGGCGATGGGGGCAGGGACGGTGGCGTGACGACAACGGGGGCAGGGCGCGGCGCGGCGGCGATGGGGGCAGGGCAGCACGGCGAGCACGGAGGCAAGGCGGTAGGCGCACGGCCGCGGGGGCGAAGGAGCAGGGACAAGGCGGTTAAGCGAGTTAAACGTGTAGTTGAGAATTAGCAGGGGTCCAAATTAAAATAGCAACCATTGGATGAAGATGGATAAGGGACTCAGATTAGTTGGATTCCAAATTACTGTTCCTTTTTATATTGTTATAGAGAGGCAAGATATGTATTTTGCGTCTAGAGATACATTTTTAAAGTTGTATGCATCACATACTGGAGAGACTAGAAGACATATATTATCTATAAAAATATTCTAGAGAAACAACCGTTGTTATTTATTCAATCCAAAAATAGCAAAAGTCCAAGAAAAGGCCACAGTTACAAGGAAAAAAAGAAACAACAACACTCGCCTAACGGCGACACCATGACCACAAAGACAGCAAGAAAAAAAAACGCACCACCAGGCCCTCGTTGGCCTTACAACTGCCAGCAGCGAGTCATGGATTGTAAACCCTATAACGAGGACAAGATTGCCCTCTGATCTTGTGCGGCGACCCACATACTATCCTCTTGGATAATATGCCGTTCTTGACATATAGAAGACAATGTGCCTTCTCATCCTCAATATGCCGTACAGAGTAGCACACCAGAAGCATTGCAGTGGTCCATTATTTACAAACTCAATTCACAAACTCGAAATACAACATAAAGTCTTACAACATATCCCAATAGTATGGGGAATTTAAAATCGATATCATTGGGTTACAGCAAAAGCTTGGACTACTACTCTCGAGTCACTCGACCTACTAACTACTCGGTAGCAGTCTTGTCTTGGAACTCGCGTAGTAGTCGACACCTTCATGCTCCTTTGTCGCTGCCTGCTCTTCGGGAACTTCTTTGTCGATCTTGACGTAGACCACCTTCTCCTCCGTCGTCGGCTCACAGTCTAATCAAAGGAATTAGGTAAAGGGATGAGTACAAAAGGTACTCAACAAGTTCAGGATAAGCAAAGTGTTCGCACGAAATTGGATCCGTGGAACACCTAGGTAATGTGGAGTCGCCAACCGTACTTTCGTGTACGATAAACGATTGCTTTTCAAGCAAAGCAACAAAGGATAACTACCGCACTTTCGTGTGCGACGGACGATTGCTTTTCAGGCAAAGCAACAAAGATCTTTTTGCTTACGTGAAGAAGAACCGATCGTTTTTCAGCGCAAAATGATAAAGATCTAAACTAGAAAAAAAGGTAAAAGGTAAAGGTAATAGATTGATTTGTATCAATTGTTGGATGATATTTAATCGGCCATCACCCTTCACATATTTATAGGGTGGCTGGTCTTCCCGTAGGAGATCGGGACTCCTAATCCTAACTGATTACAGATATGCATCTTTCCTTCTTTAAAGGATCCTGATCCTAACAAACACATGTCTTTCCTTTCTTTCTAAGTAGCGTTGACCACCGTGATCAGGACTCCTCCTTGTGTACGAGATCTTCTTCCACATAAACCGAGTATCTTTCTGAATCCAAGATTTATCTTTCCTTTCATGTCCCCCCGCGGTTTCTTGTCCTCCAAGTCGAAGTCTCCAGCGTCGGATAAGTCTCTAAGGTAGATGACTCGTCGTATCAACCCATCCGCAGATCAACGTGGTAGCACCGTGACTTGGTTCTGCTAAGAAGGACTCGGCAGCTGAGAGCTCTGTGAGTACTCGGGGACAAACTCGGACTGCTCGGGAGTCAGTCGAGTACTCGGGGAAAATGTAAACCCCTCGGGACTCGGGAGCTTCTCGAGGATGTTGCGAGTACTCAGGAACACTAGTACTCGGGGTCGCCAGTACTCGGTACTCGGGCGCGCTGGTGCTCGGGGTCGATGATGCTCAGGGACGCCACCGACTGCTCAGGCTTAAGGAACTTCTGCGAGCACTCCATATTCCCGGGATGCGATGAGTACTCGGGATTACTCGAAAATGCTACGAGCACTCGGTGTACTCAGGGATATTGCGAGCGTCCAAGCTACTCGGCTGTACCGCGATCATTAATCCTGCATGTAAGAGTAAACGCTACATCCATAGCTTGTCAGTTCATCATCTCAATCTTCAACAAATCTAATTTGGCCAACTGAATAAATCTTAAAGCCAAATTACGCTGTAAACACATGCCCCCCCTGTTTTGGTATAATTGTATTTACCAAAAACACCGCAAACTTCGCCATCGCTTAGGGCGATATTTCTTAAGGACATATCGGCCGTAGGTTTGTTAAGCTTCTGTCAGGGCCCCGGAATTACATATGGCTAAAGGAACGGATTATCACCAAAGACCGAGCAATCACCCATTCAGTGATACGGTACATGCGCCGTGTGCACCGAGATGGCGTGATCCGACACCTGACCAACACACCATACGATCACCAGAGCCGTATGCCTTCACCGTTGGTCAAGCCGGCCAGAAGCGATCAAACTTCCGAAAGCCACATATAATTCACGAAGTCCTGTGAAGAATTGAAGTCACTCTCAAATCCACTAAACACGACAAAGTAGGATGAGCCCGGCGATGATACCCTCACCCTAACCTGACCTCGGGGTCAGTGGGTCACCCGAAGGCCCGATACCATCACCCACACCCTGCCTGACCGGCACTGCATCTCCGTCAGCGGGTCACTCAACCATAACTTGTCACCCTTAGTGAATAGAAGACTGACCATAGCTCTTCACGACTAACCCATACACTTCAATTCATACACGCATGGTGTATGGGTAGCCATATTAAATAACTTAGATATCACAACAAAACTCTACAGAGCAGAGTTATATAGATATAATCATGTCCCGTACACAGGGCAGTATTAATCTTACCACGTGACCTGAAGGTCAATAAACATCAAATAGCCACAAGGGCAGCAGCGGAAACATAAAAAGGAAGACACCCGAGATGGTGAGGAACCCATCTCAACATAGCCCACAACATTTCCCAAGGAGTCGAAGCCGAAAGAGATAAATCAAAGCAGTGAAACTTCATCACCAGACGCTCCATAAACCTGCCTAGGATAAACCTAGGTGAGTACAACCACCGTACTCGCAAGTCATTGCTCATCAACTAATTAAAACATGATGTTAACCTTGTTTGACTTACCAGGTTCAGGTTGCATACAAAGGGTTAAAATGGACATAAGTTACCCCATTTAATTTTCAGATTGCAATAGACCAAAGTATAACAGTGAGGTAGTATTTAGGCATAGATTGCAGCAAGGTAACAATAATGCAATAGTGACAATAGCACATTAAATAAAAGCTAGCAGCCTAGGGTTCACAAGAATCGAGGTACAGGTATCACAATCTGAATATCATCATTTCCAATTTCTTCGGGGTAGCCCACACCCCAATTAAACCAGTGATCCATCACAACAAAAGTTTCAAACAAATAATCTCTCGGACCGTTACCGGCAATACAACTCTCATGGGAATAACGAGTGCTCTTCACCGGAGGTTGCAAAGCTCCGCGTGACCGAGACTCACCATCGGATAAACCCATAGCGATGATTCCGGTAACGTCCACGCGGTGAAACGGGAAGTAACACGGTGAAGTCACCTCAGGTTGGTATCACGACGAAACACCAACTTTATTCATCGTGCCCGATGAAGTCACCTCAGGTTGGCATCGTGAAATACCAACTTTATTCACCGTGCACCTCCCCTCGGCTCCTAGGTAACACGGTGAAATCACCTCAGGTTGGTATTACGACGAAACACCAACTTTATTCATCGTGCCCGATGAAGTCACCTCAGGTTGGCATCGTGAAATACCAACTTTATTCACCGTGCACCCTCTCGGCTCTCACATCTCACTCGAACAAATTTAGGTGATTAGGGCAACAAGTTCATTCTCAGCCGTAACTGCCACACAACAACAAGACCTACACATACTAAGGCGGTATCAAGTACCGATCACGCAATCATTCACACAAGCACCACGTCCAATTAAGCAATTAATCCAAGCAGAGATTAACACCCAATGTAATAATTAATCAACAAGCAATAGAGCTTGCCTTGAAGTGAAGTTCATTGAAGTGCCGGAACAATTGGTAGAATGCCAAAACACCCAAACTGGAAAAGCGAAGGGAAGAACAATAAATAACACCAAAAGGGGCATGATGCATTGATGATAGAAACATGCTTATGCATTTCTAAAGTATCCTTTGGATGTTAGGAAGCTAACGCAATAAGAATTACGCAATAAGAATTAATCAATTTCGATTGGTAGAACTTAAGTTATCGTCCTAACCATACATGCATGGTTTCGAATATGCGACTAAGGAGAAAAGAATAACTCTTTAATTAGATATGAGGGTTCAATTAACTAGGATATGATGCACATTCAGGTCATTGTAGTGGCATGCCTAAGAGGTATATGACATTCTAAAGTATAAATTATGTCCTTAAAGATTAAGGCAAGGTGTACTATCCCTAAGATGGAGTTTAGGGTTTAATATGTTTCATAGGGATGACATGTATGGGTAAGTAATTAGAATGCCGTAATTAACAACACGGATCTGAATCAAATTTCCAACATCTTTGTTATTCATATCAGAGTTCAATTTTATTGTTGAGGCCACTTAATTACACCTGACAACTCTAAGCCCTCAAAAATCAACCAGCATCAGTATTTTGTCCATAACTTTTGGTCAACAAATCTAATGAGAGCAAACTCAGTGGCGTTGGAAAGCTATCGACGATACCTATCTTACATCGTTTGGGGGTGACACCAGATTCCTAAATGTTTAAACCCAGAATTAGAATGAAACTCGACAGGTCACAACCCTAGGAGAACAAGCATAGCTGCAGCAGTATTTTGGTCGTAACTTTTGGAGTATAACTCCGATTGGAGCAAACTTGGTGGCATTGGAAAGCTTAGGACGAAACCCACAACTTCTTCCATTGGACCAACTCAGAATTTTACACGGTTTGGTAGCAGTTTTCAGATTAATCTCACTGACCTAGTTCCAAACATGCAACTAAACCCCAATATTCAAATCTCAAAATTTCTTCAAATCCACACTCATCTAGGGACTAATTCGGGTATACCTTTGCAGCATGAACCTCCAATTTGAGAGAAGCCTAACGAAAACCACGAAATCCTCTCTCTTTTCTTCTCTTCTCTAATCCCTTCTTCTTCCTTCCTCCTAGCTGCTCATGGCTGCTCCAAGCTTCTTGGCCCATGGCTCTCCTCTTGCTCCTCCTTCCCTTCTTCTTCTCTTCTTCCTCCCAGCCGAGCTTCTCCTCTTGATTGGCTGCCGCGGCAGCAGCAGCACAGCAGCACGCAGCAAGCACCAGCAGCAGCAGCTAGCGGCAGGAGCAGCAGCATGGGGAGCAGGGGCATGGAGGCATGGCGGCTTGATGGAGAGGGCAGCCCAAGCCCTGTGCATGCAAAGGTTTCTTGGAGGAATGGGAAGATTAGGAGATGGGAAATCCAATGGTATAACATGCATAAATTAGTTCTTGATTTTTGGTGGGATCTTGGAGGGGAGGAGAAGTCATGGTGGGCTGCTCCAAGGAAGAAGAAGAAGCAAGTGAGGAAAAGAAAAGGGAGCAGCACGTGCCCCTTTTATGCTGCCTCTTCCACTATTCCTATCTCCTTCTCTCTCTCTCTCACCCGTGCACCACAACCCAGCCCGGATGTCCAGCCCGGAGGTTCCGGACCGAACCTCTGGCACCAACAACACCATCACCCAACGTCTCTGGACGACCCCGGAAATTCGTCCGGAATCCGCTCGGAATCCGGACATCCCGGAGGTGCATCCCGGAGGTTCCGGACCTAACCTCCGGCCTTCACAAAAACATCACCCAAACTCCTCTGGACAACCCCGGAAAACAGCCGGAATCCACCCGGAATCAGCCCGGAGGTGCATCCCGGAGGTTCCGGACCGAACCTCCGGACTGCACTGAACCACTTAACAAAATTATTTGAGCATCCAAAACAGCTCAGAAAAATCTGAAATTTTTACACAGCCTATAAAATGTCATATAGATCCCACTGTAAAATTTTGGTATTATTTGGAAATAGTTTGTCCTGTTTTTAAAATTCAAATTCAAATCTGCCCCTAGAGATGGTTTGAACTGTAGCTAGGCCATAAATGTTTCCACAAATTCCAAAAATTTATGCAGCTAGGGTACCCAATTCCATGGCCAGATATAAATTTTTAGAACTTTTCACCCACAGAAACATTGCCTAAGCATTTACCTACTGTTCTGCCATTTTAAGAATTTGAATTTGTGGCACTTGATTCAAATACCAAGCCTCGAAATTTTCTTGTGAAACTTTACAGAGGTGGTATATGGGTTATATGTGACTTTTAGAAATACACAACAAAGATTTTTGAAAGACTTTATTAGATTGATGTTGTAGTTTAGGTTGGATGCACACCTATATGCAAAGTTTTTAATCATCTGCAACTTTTGGTTGGAATACATGAGAAGAGGCAAAGGCACACAAAAGATTTAATTGGAGCTATATTTAATATAACTAAACCCTCTTAAGAATTTTGGTCTTTACAGCTTCCTGCCACACACTCGGATAATACCTTTTCAGATATTTCCCATTGAGAGCTTTAGGTAGACCTTCTCCCTGCAAAGTCTGTACAAAATAAGAATTCCCGGGTACGATCTCTACAACCTTATATGGACCTTCCCAACTCGGCGACCATTTGCCGAATTTGTTGTTCCTAGTTCCAATAGGTAAAATTATTTTCCATACTAGGTCTCCTATCTAAAATGATTTCTCCCTTACTCTTTTGTTGTAAGCCTTCGCTACCCTCAACTTCTCCTTTTCAATCTCTCGTAAGGCTTTTAATCTTTCTTCTGAGACATCGTCTATCTTGTCTATCATCAAGTGGTTGTAGTCTCCAGCCGACAAGTCATTTTGTCTGGCTATTCTAAGAGCTTGTAATTTAACCTCCACGGGTAACACCGCTTCCTGCCCATATACTAACTCGAACGGCGTTACTCGGGTTGCCCCATGCCTAGATATGCGATGAGCCCACAAGGCTTCCGAGAGTACTTCATGCCATCTTCTCAGATATTCTTCAATCTTTTTCTTTATCAACTTGATCAAAGTCTTATTGCTAGACTTGGCCTGTCCATTGGCTTGTGCATAATAGGGCGACAAGTTCAGCAGTTTAACTCCAAAGGACTCGACAAACTCATTAAATTGGTGAGACATAAAAGAAGCACCCTGATCAGTTGTCAGAGTTTGAGGAATGCTGAACCTATGAATAATGTGTTCTAGAACAAAACTAATTACTTCCCTATGGGTCATATTCCTCAATGGAACTGCTTCAGTCTATTTAGTAAAGTAATCCGTAGCCACAAGGACGAAGCGATGACCTTTAGAAGAAGCAGGATGTATTTGACCAATGAAATCTAAACCCCATCCTCTAAACGGCCACAGCTTTATAATAGGATTCATCATAGCCGCGGGTGCCAATTGCACATTTTCAAACTTCTGGCACGCTTCACACCCTCTATAGTATCGAAAACAATCTTCTAACATCGTTGGCCAATAGAAACCTGCTCTTTTCAATAACCATTGCATCTTAGGGGCTGACTGATGTGTTCCACAAATCCCTTCATGGACTTCCCCCATAGCTACTCTTGACTGGTCAGGATCCAAACATTTCAATAGCACCCCATCTATTGTTTGGCGATATAACTCGTTGTTCAACAAGGTATACTTTATAGCTTGCCACCGAATCTTCCTATCGCTTGTTCGACTCGGATCCTTCAAATAACTAGCTAGTGGTACTCTCCAATCATCAGATTCTAAGTTGCCTGCCGACTCGGCTACCTGTGGTTCTTGTGCTGAACCGGTGCCCCCCGAGTCGGTACCGTTTCTACGTAGATCGGCTTCAACTTCCAACAAGTCAGCCTTACTTTCGATAGCCGCGAGCATCGGCGTTCTTGATATGAAAAACTTCCCTCTGCCGACTTGGTATCCGGATGCTTGCTGTGCCAGATAATTGGCTCTAGAATTTTCCTCCCTAGGCACATGATTGATAGTGAAGGTATCTAGGGTCCTGATTATATCTAAACATCGGTCTAAATAACTGTTTAGCAACCTATCAAGACATTGAAACTCACCATTGATTTCCTGGACTACTAACAGTGAATCCCCAAAAGCATCTATGTCTTTTATGCCCATATCTACTAGGTTTTGCAAACCAAACAACAGTGCTTCATATTCTGCCTGGTTATTAGCGCGAAGATACTCTAGTCGGACCGATGATTCATAAACAACATTGTTTGGTGAAATTAACACATTTCCAATACCTTGCCTGTTTCTACAAACCGATCCGTCAAAATAAAGTTTCCATGGGCATATACTAACATAATTAATATCTTCTTCATCTCTAACCCTATGATCAACAATGAAGTCGGCGATGATTTGACCTTTCACCGAACGCAACGACTCATATGTTAAATCATATTCTATCAGGGCATAAGCCCACTTCCCAATTCTACCGCTAAGAATCGGTTGTTGCAACATATATTTGACTACATCGACTTGGCAAGATACTATAAGGCCGGGGTCATCCGTGAGGTTATGTACCCAGAATGGCTCGCCAACCCTGTTCTCGTCAAGAAAGCCAATGGGAAGTGGCGCATGTGTGTTGACTACACCAACCTCAACCGCGCGTGTCCAAAGGACAACTTTCCACTCCCGCAGATCGACCAGCTGGTTGATGCCACCTCGGGATGCGAGCTCATGAGTTTCCTGGACGCGTACTCCGGGTACCACCAGGTGTGGATGGCCAAAGAAGACGAAGAGAAGATAAGCTTCATCACACCCTCCGAAACGTTCTGTTACGTTCGGATGGCCTTCGGGCTCAAGAACGCGGGCGCGACCTTCGCGTGGCTCGTGTGCAAGGCTCTCGTGCCTCAGATAGGGCGAAACATTGAGGCCTACGTTGATGATATTGTCGTCAAGAGCGCCCTCGCCGACACCCACGCTGCAGACTTGCGGGAGACATTCAACAACCTCAAGAAGGCGGGCATGAAACTCAACCCGGAGAAGTGCGTGTTCGGGGTCCAAGCGGGGAAGCTCCTTGGCTTCCTCGTGTCAGCAAGGGGTATCGAGGCCAACCCAGCAAAAATACAGGCTGTGCTCGACATGCGACCACTGGAGAATGTCAAGGAAGTGCAGAAGCTGATAGGACGTCTCACCGCGTTGGGGAGGTTCATCTCTCGCTCGGCTGAAAAAGGACTCCCGTTCTTCAAAACACTGCGCGGATCCTCCAGCTTTGAGTGGACGAGTGAAAGCCAAGCCGCCTTGGAAGAATTGAAGACATACCTTGCCTCGCCACCCCTGCTGCAAAGCCCTTGTCCTAGGGAGATGTTGTTGCTCTACCTCGCTGCCACCCCGACGGCAGTAAGCGCCGTCCTCGCCAAGGAAAAGGACAAGACCCAGCACCCCGTCTACTATGTATCTGAGGCACTGCAGGGAACAAAGGTGCGGTACACCGAGTTGGAGAAGCTCGTGTATGCACACCTCATGGCGTCACGGAAGCTGCGGCACTACTTCCTTGCCCATTCGGTCCGAGTACCGTCAGCCTTCCCAATCGGTGAGATGCTTCGCAACAAGGAAGCGTCCGGGCGCGTCGGCAAGTGGTCAGCCGAGCTCGCCCCATTCTCCATCAAGTTCGTGCCGAGGACGGCAATCAAGTCACAGGTGTTGGTGGACTTCCTGGCAGAATGGGCCCCGTCGGAGCGGGCCGTGCTTCCGAACCCCTCCCACCCGCTGTGGACAGTCTACGTCGATGGCTCGTGGTGCTCAGAGGGCGCCGGCGCCGAAGCAGTCCTCGAGTCTCCAGAAGGCAACACCACCTCCTACAGCACGCGCCTTGAGTTTAAGACCACTAACAATGGGGCGGAATACGAGGCGCTCCTCCTCAGTCTTCGAAAGGCACGCGCTTCAGGCGTGCGGAGAATGGTTGTCAAGAGCGACTCGCAGCTCGTCACCGGCCATGTTGTAATACCCAAATTCGGCAATTAGGTGTTTGCTTTGCATTCATGCATACATGTCATCATCCCCACACACACACCTTGCATAAACTTAAATTTATAAAAAGTATATTTTATAGAATATGTACATATCTCATCCTCGGTGGATAAATCTTTACAAACACCAATCAACTTATTTGGAATATCAAATCGCAATATTAGCAATAGCAGGTGGGTAAGGTTAGTATTCCCTAGATAGGACCAACACTCCTTTATCTCCTCTCTAAAAGTCATCCAAAACCTTTTCAAAAACACACATGAAATGATAGCTTGGCTAGGATCTCCGGCTCCAAACCCTAAAGTGGCAAAACTAGGGTTAAGTGAATGGGCAAGCAAATGTGGATAAAAATTTGCCAAACTTTGGAAACAGCCATGAATTTGAATACTCTAGCCACTTATGAATTTTCAGAATTTTTGGAGTAACCTAAGACCTAGTTGCAGTTCAAAATCCCTTTTAGGTCAAACTTGAATTTAAATTCAAATCTAGGTCAAATCGGCTCCAAATGGGTTCAAATTGTTATGGTAGATCCTACACTTAATTACAAACCTCCTGTAAAAATTTCAAGAATTTTGGAGCTAAATTCGAACATAAAATAACGCAAATAGTAACTCTGCTGAAATAGAAAAAGAAAAAGGAAAGGAAAAAAATTGGGCCGAGGCCCGCTCGGCCGGCCCGCGAGCCAGCCCGCCAGCCTCTTTCCGCCTTCCCTCTCCCCCTTCCCACTTTCCCTGCTGGTTCGCGCCCTTAGCCAAACCCGCTTCCCTTCTTTCCGCCTTCCCCCTCTGAAAACGTCCCTGGTGCGTTGCCGCTTTTCCTCTCCCGCTCCCCTGCCGCGCGGGCCCACGCGTCAGGCTGCCCGCG
The DNA here is from genome assembly GCA_019208055.1 of Stipa capillata. NCBI lineage: Eukaryota > Viridiplantae > Streptophyta > Magnoliopsida > Poales > Poaceae > Stipa > Stipa capillata. The sequence continues at coordinate 39,221 of JAGXJF010001865.1, forward strand.
CCACGTCTCCGCCTCCGGCTGGCACAGGTGGGCGGTGCCCTGCTCCCGACCGCGGTTGTCCGAGCCCGCCGCCGCCCCAAAAAACCCCGTCCCGACAGCCCTCGCTTCTCCCCCCCCCGCTCCACTCCCCGAACCCTAACCCTAGATCTACTCGTCTCCCCGAGTTCTGGCTGCTTCAGCTCCGCGCCTCGCCCATCTTCTCCGACTCCGGTGTCCCCTCCGGCAAGACATTACTTGCCATCCAGCCTTCCCCGAGCTCCCATTACTTCTCCCCGAGCTCCCTTCCCCCTCTGGCTAACTCCCCTTCTCCTCCATTTCGCAGATCCACGACCGGAGCAGCTTCATCACCGGCGACCGAGCCTCCTCAGCGTCCCTCGCCGTCGCCAACCCTCCTCCGGCCTCCTCCGTCCTCCCGAGCAACCGAACCATCTTCAAGGTGAGCTCCCGGCCCTTTTGGCCTTTTTCCCGAGCCTAGCCGAGCCCCGGAGCCAACTCTGGCGAGTGCTCCGGTGGAGCTCCGCCGCCCGGGCTGCCTCTCCAGCCGGATCCGAGGGAGAAGAGAGGAAAGAGTGAGCGGGAGAGGAGGGCCCAGATGCGTGTCGTGCTCGGGTTGGCTCCCGACCACCCAAGCCGCTGACAGTAGGGGTCCACGCGTCAGTTGAGGTGGATTAAGGGGTAGAGATGGTGGGTAGTTTCTCGGGTGGGTTTAGCGAGGCAGTTCTGAAGTGCAGAGAGAGAGAGGATGGTTCGGGTACACTTAGCATTTAGGGTTTGAACAGATTAGGGTTAGTTTTTGTATAAAAATTCAAATGCCCATATCTTTCAAACCGTAAGTCCAAATTCGATAAATTTTATATATTTGGAAAGCTCTTGAAATTCTCTACAACTTGGATGAATCAAAAGTTAATTTTGAGCACATGCACAGTAGGATGTTTAGGGTTGTTATTTTGCTTCTGTCGCGAATCAGTAAACCCTAGCTCCGCGATCGTAGCTCCGAATTGCACGATTTCGCTTGCGTTGAACTTGTATTTCATATTGTAACCTGATATTCACATATTGGACATAATTGCCATGCCCCGCCGCTAACGGCGCAACCCTAACTCATCGGAGCACCTTAACGAGCCATGCATGCATTCTAGCTACCACACGAGCCTCCGATGAGCTAACCTAGGGTCATGCACGTAATAATAACTCCTCGGCACCCACTAGTCACCCTAGACACCTGCATCCTCCATCAAACATTCATGCATACATGCTGGTTGTTAAGTGTTTCTTTATTGTTATTTTCCGGTATCGCTAGCTTCAGAGCCCGAAGAAGGAGACCACCCGGCTTACACCTCCACACCAGATCAGGAACCCGGTGAGCAAGGCAAGCAGAGCTTGTTGCATTTTAATACTGTTATTTTAGTCGTGGTATCCATGTGTCAGAGTCTTGGTGGATATGTGATGTGAGTCAGAGTCTAATCGGAATGGTTTAATTCACGTGAACCCTAAGTGAGATGTGAGAGTTGTGAGGAGTACCCATGGATTAGGGCTGGGACTAATCTGTCAGTTGTATGCCACGCGTGGTTTGAAGGGATCTGTCGCCGTCCCAGTGCCGAGTGACTCCAGGGTGGTACTGCCTCTGTCACACGTGGACGTTAGCGGAAATCTTCGCCATGGACGTTTCTGATGGCAAGTCGGGGCCGCTCGGAGATTAGCTACCTCCGGGTGGGGCGTACTCGTTATTTCCATGGGAATGTATTTGCCGGTGACGATCCGAGAGATAAATCGAAATGTGTGGATTATGAATTGATAATTATCTGGATGTTGGATTGATGAGCATCTGATACGTCAGATGGATGAGTACAAGAGATATCGGAATGATGATCTCTTGGGATATTGATTGATATGTTGAGTACAGGAGATATCAGAATGATGATCTCTTGGGATGTTGGTTGATCTGTTTGAATTGGGTTTTGGATGGTGAAAAGGCTGGAATGGTGTCAAGTCCAATGGTATGGATTATGATCGTGAGTCATTGGATTTGTCCTCCTCGGATTATTGTTATTGCTCGGATTCGATGTTATACTGCATTCATGTTTATTCTTGCAGTAGTGTATTCCTGTGTAGGACATTTAATCAGCACGGATAAGTTTTGCGAGTACTTTTGTACTCACCTAGGATATTCCTAGATCATTGCAGGTGAGCCGATGGTCGAGGACTTTTTCGACGACGCTTGAAATTGTGGTTTCCTCGGCAGTGTTCGACTCGTGAGATTTTTGTGGGAACGTTTTGAACAGCGGTTGATGCGCTGCTGTGGGCCTTGTTTATTTCATCCGCTGCTACTCGTTTCACTTTATGGATTTGACTAAAACTTTCGGTTATAGCCGAGTGATGTAATCTTTTGTTCCCAAGGTGGACAACTACTAGTACTACCGTATTGTAGTGCTTTGTTGTGATATACAAGTTGTTATTCAGGCTGCTCATACACCGTGCGTGAATGATATGAAGTGTATGGGTATGCCGTGAAGAGTTAAAGCCGTTCCTCTTTTTACTAAGTCGAGCAGGAATCGGTTGAGTGACCCGCTGGCTGAGATGCTGTGCCGGCCAGGCAGGGTGTGGGCGGGTTCTACCGGGCTTTCAAGCGACCCACTAGCTTCCGAGCTAGGTTAGGGTGTGGGTAGAATCGCCGGGCTCCTCTGATCTTGTTTTGCGTGGTAGAATTCAGGAATGACTCTAAATCTTCACCGGATCAGGGAATCGGATGTGGTTCTGGGAAGTCTAGTCGCTTCCGGCCGGCTTGACCCACGGTGATAGATACATACGACGTAAGCGCGTATGGTATGTGGGTCAGGTGTCGGACCACTCTGCTTCGGTGTCACGGCGTAGGTACCGTGCCACCGGGCCGACTAGTCTCTCGGTCCTTGGCGACTACTCGTTCCCCTAGTCATATATGATTCCCAGGTCCGTGATAGCTTGGTATCCTTATCCTCCCCGCTCTTAGTTCTGGGACCCCTTCCCTGTCGCTTTGGTTTTGTGTTTGTGGCTGACCTTAACCCTGTTGTCTGCTCTGCCAGATGGATTCCCCTCAGTTGATGTATGCCACCCATGCCCTGGATGTTGATGGATTCCCAGAAGTACTTTTGTACATGCTTCGAGAACTCGAACGTGTGCCAAGATGGAACGTTCCTGCTAGGCCGACGGGGACGTCGGATCCTTTAAGGGGGGGTGTATGTGACATCCTGGTTAATAGGATTGATAAACTACTCATGCCGACTTAGGGTTTGGCATGTACGAGTATCGGGCACACGTGTTCATTAACCCGCATGAGAGTGACCCTCCTTACCAGCCATGCTTCTTCAACGGATATGGAGCCGAGTTGGAGTCTGCCGTCCAGGACGCGGCCTACTCAGCCATGTGTCATCTCCGTCATGAGCTTCCGGGCCTTGTCGAAGGCCCTTTTGTCTACTTCCTATCACGCACTCCGATGGAGGAAGTGGCGCCATATGAAGACTTCACCCGGGAGCCCAACGTGGCCTTAGCCCACTTGGGACGTCTTGTCCGAACCCTGGACACGGCGTATCGTGCCCGTGGTTCCGAGATGAGGCGGTATCGGCACCGTCTCATCATTTCCTTGCAGCTCGCACAGCACCAAGGCAACTCCTTTGCTCCCCCTCCCCACTTCTGGACCGGCGAGGGCATCTACTTGGTCTATGAAGTTGGTCCATGGGAGTACCACTACCCGTCGGTGGGCGGAGTAGAGCTTGGATTTCGCCCTGATGTTCTACGTTCCAGGACGTTGGCGGGTAGCACCCGATGTGTCCCCACTGTCCTTCCTCCGCATGGACATGGGATTTCCGTTTGTTCCACACTCTGCTTCCTCTCCCCGACGATTTGGAGACCTATGAGATTCTTCGCCGCAGTGCAGGAGCTCCATATAGTCCTTAGTGTGATTTGTATTTTGGAATGTAAGGTGAACCCATAATGTCAGGTCTTAGGGTATCTTTTGGAGAATTGTAATTGGGTATCCATGGCTGCAATTTTGGAACATTACCCCGTTTATTTCACTAAAAGAGTGATCTAAACCGCAGCCTTTCTATGAAACCCCGTTTGATCGTATTAATGCATTCGTGTGTTAGCGTCAACTTTCCTTGCAATTGTTTTGTGCCTCATTTTCTCATGAAAGTGTGCACGAAACGATGTGCCATATCTTTGGTTACCTTGTTATACCCTTGTGGAAATATCCTTGATTTCCCAAGTTTCCAACTCCTTTATCTCATCCGGTGTCTTCTGATTTCAGCAGCATGTCATCTGGAACCCGTGGAGCCGCTCGCGCGGCGTCGTGAGCGTGAAGAAGAAGAAGTGCCACCCCCACCCCAGCAGCCCAACATCGCCGATCTCTTGGCCACCTAGAACCGGATCCTAGAGCAGTTAGTGCGCAATCAAGGCGCAGGAGGTGGTCAAGGCAGAGGCAGTCTGTCTGATTTTCAGAGGACCCAACCAGCCACCTTTGATCGGGTCGATGATCCCCTTGAGGCGGATAACTAGATCTGCACGATTGAAAGGAAGCTTCAGCTGGCCCAGTGTGCCAAGAAGATAAGGTCAACTTTGCCTCCCATTATCTGGAAGGAGCTGTAGCAGACTGGTGGGAGAATTTCCTGGCCTTACAAGCCCCTGGCCATGTGGTCACGTGGGCCGAGTTCCGAACCGGCTTTCGTGCATTCCACATCCCCGATGGCATCATGGCCCTGAAGAAGGAAGAATTCCGTGACCTCCGACAAGGAAAGAAGTCAGTGCTAGAGTTCCTCCACGACTTCAACCACCTAGCCCGATACGCACCTCGAGAAGTCTCCGCCGATGAGGACAAGGTGGAGAAATTCATGGGAAAGTTGAGTGAAGAGATGCAAGCCAAGTTGGCCACTGTGGATGTGCGGAACTTTCAGCACTTGGTGGACAAGGCCATTAAGTGGAGGCAAAGGACTTAGCCCTCGACAAGTCGCGCAAGCGAGAGAGGGAGGTACTGAGATCAGCAGCCAATAGCTCGCAGAAGCCGCCGGCATGGCACCTCAACCACCCCGTCCTGCGGGTTCGTACCCTCCCCGACCCCAAGGTTATGCTCCCATCCCCCGCAGCAGGGCTATCAACCCCGTCCCCAAGGAGGACAGCCGTCAGCTGTCGTGGACTGGAGCAAAGTGAAGTGCTACAACTGTGGCAACATGGGACATTTTGTGAACCGTTGCAATGCTCCACGTATAGGACTTGCCTTCGCTCTAGGAAAGCAGCAAGGTACAGCTAGTGCAGCCTCTCAAGTCAGAAGCTCAACTCCCAGCAAGGCTCAGACCGCCGGTCGTGGCAGAGTAAATCATGTCACTGCCGAAGAAGCCCAGGATGCCCCGGAGGTGGTGTTGGGTACGCTTTCCGTTAACTCAACTCCTGCCACCGTTCTTTTTGATTCCGGAGCCTCCCATTCTTTCATATCCAGCAAGTTTGCACATGATAACCATGTTCCATCATCAGCATTGCATCATCTCCTAATTGTTGCAACACCCGGCTCGGAAATGAGAACCGAGCTAGTTTGCGAGGGTGTTAAGGTAGAGATTGGTGGGAGATATTTTTGGCTAACATGGTAGTCCTTGGATCAGCTGGACTGGATGTTATATTGGGCATGAGTTGGCTGGTCCAGCATAAAGCCAAGATAGACTGCGCCGGAAGATCAGTGTCCCTTACCTCTGATTCCGGTAAAGAAATGATGTTCGTGTCCTCGTCCCCCCTCAGGGTGCCTCTTTGCCATGAGTGGTACCCAGGACCAGGGAATCGAGCTTGTCCTAGTAGTATGTGAGTACCCGGACGTCTTCCCTAAAGAGTTACCCGGGTATGCCCCCTGACCATGCGGTGGAGTTCGTCATCGACCTTTCACCCGGTACCGCTCCAGTATCGAAGCGACCCTATCGGATACCCCCAAACGAGTTGTTGGAGATGAAGAAGCAACTCAAGGAGCTTGAGGACAAGGGCTTCATTGGACCAAGTTCCTCACCATGGGGTTGTCCTGCGATGTTCGTGAAGAAGAAGGACTCGAGCTTGCGGATGGTAGTTGACTACCGCCCATTAAATGAGTTCACAGTGAAGAACAAGTATCCGCTCCCTCGAATCGATGATCTCTTCGACCAACTAACCGGAGCTTGTGTCTTCTCCAAGATAGACCTTCGGTTAGGCTACCACCAAATAAAAATCAGATTCGAAGACATCCCCAAAACAGCCTTTACCACCCGATATGGATCATATGAGTATACAGTTATGTCTTTTGGTCTGACCGATGCCCCTTCCACGTCCATCCCATTCGTGAATTCCCTATTCATGGAGTAACCCGGTCATCTTGTAGTCTTCCCCGTTGGTGACAACCTCAGCCATCCCAAGTCTCAATCGGAGCGTGAAGACCCTTGAGTGTGGTGCCCAATGAGCTTTGTCGTTCCCCGACCCCACCACCTAGCTAATTACAAGAATATTTACATTCTTGTCTTTACTGAGAAAAATACAAAAAGGATTCTAGAGAATCTAGCTTAACAGCCAAATCAAAAATGTCTAGCGTCATAACTCACCCAAGGCTGGTAAGGCCGGGGTGTTACAAGGTGTGTTATCTCAGTTACCCAAGGCCTTTCGGATGCCCTAGTTGGAATTCTGCCACCGAGTTCCCGAGATAGGGCAACCACGAAAGGATTGAACACCCGACACGTAATCGTGGTGAGATAGCATATGAGACTTGGAAAGCCTTTCTGATGCCCCAATCCTACTCCTGAATTCTCTCCCCCAAGTAATCATAAACAGATACTTCGACTGTTGCAAGGTCCCAACTCTCACTCAAACCAACGATCTTGAATTCTAAATTTGCAGGACTGACAAGGTCCTTGCACTCCTACTCTCCCAGAATACAGTTATAATTGAAAATAATAACTTGATCTGGTTGTCTCTTTCCAGAACTGGTGTAGAAGTCAAATAGTGATCCCACGACTTGCCATCAGCAACGCAAGGACCTAATCTTTCATGAAACACATGAATCCCCGCTATCCATCTATTCCGGTAGCATACGGATGTACCAAAACCTTCGTTGTCATTTTGATGGACCCAAATGAACGGGAACCTGCCCGGTTTGTTACAGGGTACGACTTAGGCCGCCATGACAAGGTCGAGCATCTGAGATCAGCAGGCGTGCTATAACCCCTCCTTGACCCCAAGATGGAAGAATTGCAGGAAGACCTCTCTTATCGGGAACACCCAAATTACATCTCCGATCAAGTGGAGCAACCTCACTAAAAGTGAAGCTACGTGGGAATAGGAAGATTGGCTCAAGACCGAGCCCCCATCTTTGTTTGCCGAACATTAGGGATCTCGGGACGAGATCTTTTTAAGGGGGGTAGGTCTTGTAATACCCAAATTCGGCAATTAGGTGTTTGCTTTGCATTCATGCATACATGTCATCATCCCCACACACACACCTTGCATAAACTTAAATTTATAAAAAGTATATTTTATAGAATATGTACATATCTCATCCTCGGTGGATAAATCTTTACAAACACCAATCAACTTATTTGGAATATCAAATCACAATATTAGCAATAGCAGGTGGGTAAGGTTAGTATTCCCTAGATAGGATCAACACTCCTTTATCTCCTCTCTAAAAGTCATCCAAAACCTTTTCAAAAACACACATGAAATGATAGCTTGGCTAGGATCTCCGGCTCCAAACCCTAAAGTGGCAAAACTAGGGTTAAGTGAATGGGCAAGCAAATGTGGATAAAATTTGCCAAACTTTGGAAACAGACATGAATTTGAATACTCTAGCCACTTATGAATTTTCAGAATTTTTGGAGTAACCTAAGACCTAGTTGCAGTTCAAAATCCCTTTTAGGTCAAACTTGAATTTAAATTCAAATCCAGGTCAAATCGGCTCCAAATGGGTTCAAATTTTTATGGTAGGTCCTACACTTAATTACAAACCTCCTGTAAAAATTTCAAGAATTTTGGAGCTAAATTCGAACATAAAATAACGCAAATAGTAACTCTGCAGAAATAGAAAAAGAAAAAGGAAAGGAAAAGAAAATTGGCCGAGGCCCGCTCGGCCGGCCCGCGAGCCAGCCCGCCAGCCTCTTCCGCCTTCCTCTCCCCCTTCCGCTTTCCCTGCTGGTTCGCGCCCTCAGCCAAAACCGCTTCCCTTCTTTCCGCCTTCCCCCTCTGAAAACGCCCCCGGAGCGTTGCCGCTTTCCTCTCCCGCTCCCCTGCCGCGCGGGCCCACGCGTCAGGCCGCCCACGGCACGTCTCCGCCTCCGGCTGGCCCAGGTGGGCGGTGACCCACTCCCGACCGCGGCTGTCCGAGCCCGCCGCCGCCCCATAAAAACCCCGTCCCGACAGCCCTCGCTTCTCCCCCCCGGCTCCACTCCCCGAACCCTAACCCTACATCTACTCGTCTCCCCGAGCTCCGGCTGCTTCAGCTCCGCGCCTCGCCCGTCTTCTCCGACTCCGGCGTCCCCTCTGGCGAGGCATTACTCGCCATCTAGCCTTCCCCGAGCTCCCATTACTTCTCCCCGAGCTCCCTTCCCCCTCTGGCTAACTCCCCTTCTCACTACTACAGATAGCATTTAACGAGACGCCACCTCTACAGACGGCAACAGGGAGCCGTCTGAACAATTCTTACTGCAGACGGTTCCCAACACGAACCGTCTCTACAAATCATGACCCATGATGGCGAACAAGCGGGACGGCCCAGTGCAGACGGTTCCCAACTGCAGCCGTCTGCATTGGGCACAACAGTAGAGACGGCTCCAAACGAGGACCGTCTGCATTAATGATACAGACGGTCCCAGTTGGAAGCCGTCTGCACTAAGCCAAACAGTACAGACGGCTCCCAACCGGTACCGTCTGTACAAATAATACAGACGGTCCCAGTTGGGAGCCGTCTGCACTAGCCCATACAGTACAGACGGTCCCTATATGGAGCCGTCTGTACTAAAGCTCACTCCCTTAGCCGAGCTAGCTTCTTGACCTCCGGCATCTCGCGACCTCCGAGCTAGGTTCTTGAATGCCGGCGACCTCCGAGCTAGCTTCTTGACCTCCGGCTTCCCCAAGCCACCGCCGCCACCCGCCGCCGCCGCCGCCGCCAGGCCAGCCCCGGAAGCCGCCGGCCGTCGCCTCCACGTCGCACCTCGCCGCCGCCTGCCTCGCCCGCCGCCTCCCGGTAAGCCGCCGCCCTCCCAGCTCCCTCCTCCGTCCGCCACCGCCGCTTGCCGCCGCCGGTGCTCGGTCGAGCTCGGCCGGCGTCCCGGCCGACCGCCGGCGCCCCTCAGGCGACTTAAGGAAAAAATAAAAAAAAATATGAACAGTGGGACCCACTAATAAAAATAAAAATTAAAAAATTAAAAAAAATTATTTTTAATTAATTAATTTATTATTTTTACTGAGGAAAAGATCAAAAAGAGTATTTAAATATTTAAATCTTATAAAAATCATAGAAAAAATCATTATTAGTCAGAAAAATGCAAATAATATATCAAAATGTTCAGAAAAATAAGATCTATGCAATTATGTCATTTTCGTTCGTGTTTGCATTGTAGAAAAAATAAAATTGACTAAAAACTCAAATTAGGGTTTCCGGAACCGCCGGAGAAATTAGGATCACGATATTTTGAGCGTCCGAACTCCGATGAAATTGATTCTATTTGCATTAGTCGTTATTTTATGTCATCTATTCGATGACATGCATTTCATCTCATGCCGATGTTCCGCATTTTGATATTTATGTTTATGAATATTTGATGAAATGCCCCAAAGTTGGGGGGCGTTTGATCATTTGCCCCCCCCCTGAGAATGACGGGTGGGGTCCGGGGCCACCCATCATTCTCACAATTGGGGCAAATGATCAAACGGCCCCCCCAACTTGGGGCAAATGATCAAATCTCCTGTCGCTTTCTTTTATTAGGTCAATTTAATACCCTTAAACCCTTAAAGTGCAGTACGATTTCTAGATAAGCTCCTTTTTCCCGATGAGAAGCTAGGTCGCTTTCTTTTATTAGGTCAATCTAACACTAATTTCCTTGTTGTGCAGCGCGTGTAGCTTGATGGATCGGGTGTGGATGTACGGTTCTCGTACGAACCAAGCGAACCATTCGTACTCGCTAAACAAGCTACTCAGGTCTTTTATGTCCAAGACCCGGCAAATCAGAAACTTCACGTAGTCCTTCAGGGGAAAAGAAGGATTGTCGGAGTTGAGAATGTCGTAGACGAAGAAGAGTACAATCAATTTGATGAGTACCCTCTTGGAGACGGCACCGCGCTCAACGAAGAACAACTACCGTTCGGGGCCACCTGCTATCTGCGCGTTGATCATCAAGAAGGGCTGGTTGTTAAAGGAGATTAGGTTGTTTTGTGTGATGTAACCCGCTTGTTACGTATTTACCTTCACGGTTCATAAATTGTAGTGTACAGTAACCCCAAAATAGTTGTACCATAAAATTGTACATATGAAAATATGAATTTATAACAAAAGTTCAACTCGTTTGGAGTTCATATGAAGTTTCTATGAATTTTACAAGTTTAAGGCATATAAGCCATGAATTTGGTCATTGCCTTGCTAATTTGGCTTTTTACCATGTATTGCATGTTATGAAGTTGTAATACATTTTTGAAGAAATGTCTATTTTCATTAATTTACATAAAATATGGTTCACATTATTTAAAAAATGCCATTAAATGCAACATAAAATAAAAAAAAGGTAAAATTTTGAAGAAATGTCTATTTTCATTAATTTACATAAAATATGGTTCACATTGTTTAAAAAATGCCATTAAATGCAACATGAAATAAAAAAAGGTAAAATTTAGAAGAAATGTCTATTTTCATTAATTTACATAAAATATGGTTCACATTGTTTAAAAAATGCCATTAAATGCAACATGAAAGAAAAAAAAGGTAAAAAAAGAAAAAAATGCCCGCCTACCACTGGGGTTTTGGTTTCCAAAGCCTGCACCCAAATCAAGCCCATCACATGCGACATGGGCACAAGCCCAAATCAAGCCCATGACAGGCGACATGGGCACAAAGCCCGTACTGCCTAGCAGGCCCCAGTGGCCAGGCCCATAGGGCGGAAGATCTGCCGAATATGCTTGGGTGATAGAGGATCTTGCTGCCCCTCTCACCGATCGGTATATAAACCGGTCGAACCCTTCGTCAACTAGCGAGGTGGGACTAAAAGTCCCACCCCGCGTCGGCTGTAATGGCAGTACAGACGGCCCCAAATCTCGACCTGTCTGCACTAACGTTAGTGCGGACGGCTCCATATGGAGAACCGTCTGTACTAATGGGGTCCCGCCTGCAACATTAGTACAGACGGCTCCATAGTGAGAACTGTCTGCACTAAGGTTAGTGCGGACGGCTCCATATTGAGGACCGTCTGCACTAATGTAGCAGGGTCCCGCCTGCAACATTAGTACAGATGGCTCCATAGTGAGAACTGTCTGCACTAAGGTTAGTGCGGACGGCTCCATATTGAGAACCGTCTGCACTAATAGTCTAGACAGTTCTGTATTGCGGACCGTTTGGACTACCTTCTCTAATAAATCCCCTCTTTCCAATCCCGCGCCACCAGTTCAATTTTCGCTAAGTCCCTAACCCTAGTCTTCCCCGAGCTCCCCGCCGCCCCCGAGCCTTCCCCGAGCTCCCTCTGCCACCGCCGCCCGAAGCCCTGTGGCCGACGCCCGCCGCCGCCGCCTCCGAGCTCCCCGACGAGCTCCGCCGCCCCCTAGCTCCCCGACGAGCTCCGCCGCCCCCGAGCTCCCCGACGAGCTCCGCCGCCCTCCATCACCGGTTTGTACTCCCGAGCTCCCCCATTCTCCTCTGCAATGAGCAAATGCTTCTTCCTTTCAGAGATTTTTTCCCGGGAAATCTAAGCATCCTCTCAAAGGGAAGGGGATGAAGGAAAAAAAAGCAGAAGTGTCAAGCATCTGAAATTAACAGGGAGGAATTAGAAGATATGCAAGTCAAAAAATTTAAAGACGAGTTTTATCGTGAGGCGTACGAGTGTTTGGGGAATCTGTCACTGGATGTGTATGCATATGCTTGCAAATGCTCATATATATGAAATATTTGAGATGCTCAGAACAATTTGTTAGAATTGATCCTATGACAACCACATAGGATTTTGATGTATTTGTACATGTACTAAGTTGTGATCTCCTATGACAACTTGACAAGAGCTCTGTCTGCATGTATTAATTTGTTCATTTTATTCAATCCATTTGCTTTACCTAAATCTATATTGTATGACGCATCATTAGTGATTTCTGGTATAAGTTAATCAGCAACAATGCAATATTCATTGATAGTAGAAAAATAGTGCAATTATACACAATAAGGGTTTAGGGTTAGCGTGATGGTAGAGTTACGAATCATTCACGCGGCAACTGAAAACATGCATCCGAGCAGATCAAAGCTGATATGAAGTATATGACAACAGAGATTAGACTACAAATGGCTGCACATGACACGACGATAGCTGGCTGATGTATATATGCTATACTTGCAATCGCTCACGGCAGTTGTTCCTACCAACAAGACTAATATTATAAGAGAAGTAGCAAGTATAGTAAGTCTACAACTTTTATAGTTAAGAGAAAAGAGTGATAACAGAATAACTTTATCTAGAGAAACAAATGAATTGAATAGAGAATGAATTTAATAGATGTTAGTTGTGAAGAGTAAACTTGAGAAAGAGAAGAAATGTTGTAGAAGAGTATAAAAATAACTGATCTAATAATAGAACTTTGCTATATAAAGTATGAAGTAGATTTACAGAGAGAAAGAGTGTTGAGAAAATCTAAGCATGAGAAGTGTGAATGTTAGAGATGATGAAGAGAAATAACTGAGTATAAATTGAATGAGATGGAGAGTGAAGAACTTGAGAGAAACTCAAATGAACGAGATACGAGATGTAGAAGCAAAGTCGGAGGCGAAGACATATATAACTCATGTAGCCCTCATGTATAAAAGAGTTCAGGAAGATATTTATGATGAGATTACGAACATTAGCACTATTTACGAAGTTGTTGTACATATGTATCTCATTGTTGTTTAATTCACAAAGTATGTGTCTTTATATGAAAATGTCTACAATCTAGTCGTGTACTGCATATCTGAATTTTTCGTCTTTTGAAGATGGCGTCCGGAGGAGATGAACGTGAACAGCCGGTGGCCTCTTCTCCCTGACAAGACGAGCCGCACGTGTCTCCTGAACCGGGGTCAACCGATGCCCTCCCAACCTGCAGAAGCCTCGTCTCGTGAGCAAACCGAAGAATTGGGTGGGCAGAAGCGAAAGCGAGGTGGCCGAGGCAAAAATAAAATGCCCATGGGTCACTACACGATAACTCAAGTCAGTGCTGAGGGTGTGCCCATATTGCCTCAGCAGGCTCAGGCGGCATTCCGTAGAGCGTGCGCGTCACTGGCGAGGGAAAAGATCCCGATAACGTACGCCAGCTGGCCGTCAGTGCCGGATAACGAGAAAGAGTTCCTGTGGAACACCATCCAAGGACAGTTTGACTTCCCGGAAGGTACCGAGTAGGCCGTGGAAAGACAGGCAAAAGTGAAGATGGGCAAGGCGTGGAAGACCTTCAAGAGCGAGCTGTATAACACGTATGTGAAGAACGATCTTATGCCCTACAGGCAGGACCCAAACACTTACGGGTACCTGGAGGATCAATGGGCGGAATTTGTGGAGAGGTGCACGTCGGAGGAATTCGTGCAGCGGAGTCAGGCAAACAGGGCGCGCCAGGCATGCAACATTCACCCCCACAGGCTCGGAAGCGGTGGGTATGCGCGCAAAGACTTGGAATGGAGAACAGAGGACGAGCGGGCGTCTCAGGAGAGTCGCGACACGCCGTTCTTCCAGATCCCAGAGAGGCAGGCCCGGAACTGGTATCGCGCGAGGGCCAACATCTCGGCTGATGGCACCGTCGCCTTCAACAAGCCCGAAACCGTCCAGGTGGCTGAAAACATTATGCGACTGTCAGAACAGGCCGCTCAAGGAACTTTTCAAGCAGCCAGGGAAAAGGACATACTAACCTCGGCTCTGGGAAACAAAGAGCACCCGGGTCGAACGTGTGGCCTGGGGGTGACGGTTCCATGGAAGCTGGGATTCCCCGACGATGCGGGACAGTACAGGAGTCGGAGGAGAACAAAAGCAGAGCGCGAGGCAGCCGAGCGTGAACGGATGAAGAAAGAGCTGATGGAAGAAATATATGCAGGCCTAGAACAAAGGATCGATGCAAGGGTCGAAGACCGGGTACGGCAGATAAGGCAGGAGGATGCAGCCGCCGTGGCCGACCGCAGCCCCGCAGGCTCATCCCCACATGGTCGGCGACGGAGTAGCTGCGTATCCGTGGAAAACGAGAATGCCGAAGATGTCCTTGAACAATCCCCACCGCAGCACGTTCCAGATGACGACCGCACCGACGACTTACCTTTCGACCCTATTCCGCGTGAAGACGTCCGTGAAAGATTCCCTGTCGACGACATAGCAGTGGCAACCAAGTGCAAGCTCCTCGTGCCCAGCTGTTTTGGCCCCGTTGACATGCTTGAGGCTGGCCAGGGGTTAGTATTTCTAACTTCAGAAAGCACGATGACGGTGCACGGAGTTCCGCTAGCGGCGGATAACGCTAAGGTGGCAGTGGACATGGTACATGCGAATTGCTCCTCCTTCAGACTTCCTGTACCGCCGGAGGACGACGTCATGACACTGGGGCAGGCCCTCCACACGTTCATCCAGTGGCCGAAGAAGTACATTTCCCTGGTTGCCCCTCCACCTCCTCCACGGCCGCTGTCTCCGGTGCGTTACGGTAAAGAGTTCTCACTCCGTCCTCCTCCACCGAAGGTGAAATCCGCTTCAGCACAATCTCAGCAATCTAGCAGATCTAGCCAACAGGCTGCCAAAACAACTCCTCAAGCTCAGCGTAGGGCCACCAGAAATAGCACAAGTCGCCCAAGGGCAAAGAGGTAGACGAAGAACCCGAGATAAGAAAATACACGAAACGGCAGCCGCTAGTGACACGGGCGGCGTTAGAACAACTTGGTTGGCCAGCTCAGATTTTGCACGAATTTTACATGAAGAGGTCCAACCAGGAGACAGAGCTTCCTCAAAATATCTGCGCCGCGTACAAGCGGCAACATTTCCTTCATCCAGGTGGAACCTTTACCATCAATTTCTCGGATTTATCAGACCTCTACCGTCATGACGCCCTCGATGTCAGCCTATTAAGATGCTAGACACTGTAAGTGTTCTCAATCACTGTTTAAGCTAAATGAATTGCCTAACTTATTGATACGCTCTTTCAATGACATTACTTTTATGTGCAGACATATGATTCAAGAGGCTAGGAGAGAGAAACCCTAATATCGGATTCCTCGATCCAGGAGTCGTCATATGCACAATGGTCCAATTCCAGCCGAACGAGGTCGAGGATTACATTTCGGACGTCATGCTCCTTCTCTGTACTAAGCACATCATTCTTCTACCGTACAACTATAACTTCCACTGGATGCTCGTCTGCCTCGAGCCAGAACGTCTACATGCCACGTACTTCGACTCTAGGGACTACCACCAGAGAAGTACGCAGATTTGACAGCGGTGCTCAACGGGGCGTTCAAGAAATATGTTGCCAAGGGGGGGGTTGTGAAAACAACAAAAACCGAACCTACCCACCGATTTCATTTCCTGGTAATAATTCCTCCCTCGCCCAAGAATAATCACCTCGCACGTTCTAATATGTATTCGGTAAAACTAAATTACCCTACACGTAACCATGATTTCTACAGTGCCACAAGCAGCCGGCGGGCAGCAATCTCTGTGCATACTATGTGGCGACATATATGATGCAGATCGTTGGCTCTAGTCCGGTAGATGTGGAGGTTAGTGTCATTACACTAGATGTAGTTTCATTTTTCATCGTTCGGACGTCGTGCCTAACCTAGCTATTTAATTTCCTTGTGCAGACTTTTAAGTTCCCTACAGATCAGCTCGACACTGAGGCCGTCCGGATTATTCAAAAACAGTTAATAGCTTTCATATTTAGAGAGGTGTTGAAGGAAACCGGAGAGTTCCATTGTCCTCAAATTGCTCCTCCTCAATGACTTGAGAGTTTTTTTTCCCTAACAATGCATGTAAATGACTTTGTGGTTGAGAATGATGTTTTAAGTTTGCTTCTGAATGTTATGTCTAAGATCAATGAGTACATTGTGTGTCTGTGTATGCTATGCCTGTGCTTGATCACTTTGTTTCTAGCGTTTTCACTGCCGCGGCAGGACCGCGGCCGCGCCGGGCATCGTTACCCTGCCGCACGGCTGCTGCGACAGCGGAAACGGTAGTTTCCGCTGCCGCGGCAGCAGGCGGCAACAACATCGCCCTGCCGCACTGCTCCCGCGGCAGCAGATACCTCTGTTTTCGCTGCCGTGGCAGCAGGCGGTAGCACCGTCGCCCTGCCGCACTGCTGCCGCGGCAGCGGAATCAGTCATTTCCGCTGCCGAGGCAGCAGGCGGCCACAACGTCGCCTTGCCGCACGGCTGCCGTGGCAGCCGAAACGTCCGTTTCAGCTGCCGTGGCAGCAGGCGGCACTACCGTAGCCCTGCAGCACTGCTGCCACGGCAGCGGACTCAGCCATTTCCACCGCCGCGGCAGCAGGCGGCAGCATGCCGCCTTGCCGCACGGCTGCTGCGGCAGCTGAAACGTCTGTTTCAGCTGCCGTGGCAGCAGACGTCACTACCGTAGCCCTGCAGCACTGCTGCCGCGGCAGCGGAATCAGCATTTTCCGCTGCCGCGGCAGCAGGCGGCAGCATGGCGCCTTGCCGCACTGCTACCGCGGCAGCAGAAACGGTTGTTTCTGCTGTCGCGACAGCAATGCTTTCCTAAAACAGCATTTGTGCAGACGGTTCCAGAGGTAGAACCGTCTGTACAAATAATTTCTGCAGACAGTTCTGAAAATGGAACCGTCTGTACAAATGCTTTTGAAGTACTGTTCAGTGCATTTGTGCAGACGGTTTTGTGGTTGGGAGCCGTCTGTACAAATGATTCGGAGGTACTGTACCAGAGAGTAGTACAGACGACTCGTGTGTGGAGCCGTCTGTACTAAGTATTTGTACAGACGGTTCAACAACCGTCTGGACAAAGTTCATTTGTGCTGATTGTGTCGTCCAGATGGTTCGGAAAACCGTCCCGCCCGGTGTTTCCGAACCGTCTGGACAAATGATTTCTGTAGTAGTGATCTCCTCCATTTCGCAAATCCACAACCGGAGCAGCTTCATCGCCGGCGACCGAGCCTCCTCAGCGTCCCTCGCCGTCGCCAACCCTCCTCCGGCCTCCTCCGTCCTCCCGAGCAACCGAACCGTCTTCAGGGTGAGCTCCCGGCCCTTTTGGCCTTTTTCCCGAGCCTAGCCGAGCCCCGGAGCCAACTCTGGTGAGTGCTCCGGTGGAGCTCCGCCGCCCGGGCTGCCTCTCCGGCTAGATCCGAGGGAGAAGAGAGGAGAGAGTGAGAGGGAGAGGAGGGCGCAGACGCGTGTCGTGCTCGGGTTGGCTCCCGACCACCCGAGCCGCTGACAGTAGGGGTCCACGCGTCAGTTGAGGTGGATTAATGGGTAGAGATGGTGGGTATTTTCTCGGGTGGGTTTAGCGAGGCAGTTCTGAAGTGCAGAGAGAGAGTGGATGGTTCGGGTACACTTAGCATTTAGGGTTTGAACAGATTAGGGTTAGTTTTTGTATAAAAATTCAAATGCCCATATCTTTCAAACCGTAAGTCCAAATTCAATAAATTTTATATATTTGGAAAGCTCTTGAAATTCTCTACAACTTGGATGAATCAAAAGTTAATTTTGAGCACATTCACAGTAGGATGTTTAGGGTTGTTATTTTGCTTCTATCGCGAATCAGTAAACCCTAGCTCCGCGATCGTAGCTCCGAATTGCACGATTTCACTTGCGTTGAACTTGTATTTCATGTTGTAACCTGATATTAACATATTGGACATAATTGCCATGCCCCGCCGCTAACGGCGCAACCCTAACTCATCGGAGCACCTTAACGGGCCATGCATGCATTCTAGCTACCACATGAGCCTCCGATGAGCTAACCTAGGGTCATGCACGTAATAATAACTCCTCGGCACCCACTAGTCACCCTAGACACCTGCATCCTCCATCAAACATTCATGCATACATGCTGGTTGTTAAGTGTTTCTTTACTGTTATTTCCGGTATCGCTAGCTTCAGAGCCCGAAGAAGGAGACCACCCGGCTTACACCTCCACACCAGATCAGGAACCCGGTGATCAAGGCAAGCAGAGCTTATTGCATTTTAATACTGTTATTTTATATGCCTATTTACCTCATGTTGTTGTGTGGATTATCTCGGTGGGCTCGTTGATTGAATGTCGTGGTATCCACGTGTCAGAGTCTTGGTGGATATGTGATGTGAGTCAGAGTCTAATCGGAATGGTTTAATTCACGTGAACCCTAAGTGAGATGTGAGAGTCGTGAGGAGTACCCATGGATCAGGGCTGGGACTAATCTGTCGGTTGTATGCGACGCGTGGTTTGAAGGGATCTGTCGCCGTCCTAGTGCCGAGTGACTCCAGGGTGGTACTGCCTCTGTCACACGTGGACGTTAGCGGAAATCTTCGCCATGGACGTTTCTGATGGCAAGTCGGGACCGCTCGGAGATTAGCTACCTCCGGGTGGGGCGCACTCGTTATTTCCATGGGAATGTATTTGCCGGCGACGATCCGAGAGATAAATCAAAATGTGTGGATTATGAATTGATAATTATCTGGATGTTGGATTGATGAGCATCTGATACGTCAGATGGATGAGTACAAGAGATATCGGAATGATGATCTCTTGGGATATTGATTGATATGTTGAGTACAGGAGATATCAGAATGATGATCTCTTGGGATGTTGGTTGATCTGTTTGAATTGGGTTTTGGATGGTGAAAAGGCTAGAATGGTGTCAAGTCCAATGGTATGGATTATGATCGTGAGTCATTGGATTTGTCCTCCTCGGATTATTGTTATTGCTCGGATTCGATGTTATACTGCATTCATGTTTATTCTTGCAGTAGTGTATTCCTGTGTAGGGACATTTAATCAAGCACGGATAAGTCTTGCGAGTACTTTTGTACTCACCTAGGATATTCCTAGATCATTGCAGGTGAGCCGATGGTCGAGGACTTTTTCGACGACGCTTGAAATTGTGGTTTCCTCGGCAGTGTTCGACTCGTGAAATTTTTGTGGGAATGTTTTGAACAGCGGTTGATGCGCCACTGTGGGCCTTGTTTATTTCATCCGCTGCTACTCGTTTCACTTTATGGATTTGAATAAACTTTCGGTTATAGCCGAGTGATGTAATCTTTTGTTCCCAAGGTGGACAACTACTAGTACTACCGTATTGTAGTGCTTTGTTGTGATATACAAGTTGTTATTCAGGCTGCTCATACACTGTGCGTGAATGATATGAAGTGTATGGGTATGCCGTGAAGAGTTAAAGCCGTTCCTCTTTTTACTAAGTCAAGCAGGAATCGGTTGAGTGACCCGCTGGCTGAGATGCTGTGCCGGCCAGGCAGGGTGTGGGCGGGTTCTACCGGGCTTTCGAGTGACCCACTAGCTTCCGAGCTAGGTTAGGGTGTGGGTAGAATCGCCGGGCTCCTCCGATCTTGTTTTGCGTGGTAGAATTCGGGAACGACTGTAAATCTTCACCGGATCAGGGAATCGGATGTGGTTCTGGGAAGTCTAGTCGCTTCCGGCCGGCTTGACCCACGGTGATAGATACATACGACGTAAGCACGTATGGTATGTGGGTCAGGTGTCGGACCACTCTGCTTCGGTGTCACGGCGCAGGTACCGTGCCACCGGGCCGACTGGTCTCTCGGTCCTTGGCGACTACTCGTTCCCCTAGTCATATGTGATTCCTGGGTCCGTGACACATGTCGACAAAAGCTACCAAGCCAAGGACCCCGAAATGATCAAGTACTTGGCTTTGGCCCGCGCCTTGGAGAAGCACTTCACCGGCTTCACCGTTCGCAGCATCCCATGCACTTCACCGGCTTCATCGGCGAGCAAGACTGGAGGACTCCCGTCATGAGCTATCTCTCCGACGAGACAGAGCCCGCCGACCCCGTAGAGGCACGGAGGCTCAAGAGCCGAGTCCGAGGCTTCGTCATCCACGACGACGCTTTGTACAAGCGCGGGGTATGCGCGCCCTTCCTTCAGTGCATCTCCAAGGAGGAGGGACTTGAGCAGATCCGCAAAATTCACCAGGGGCTATGTGGGTCACACCTCGCCCCCCGCGCCTTGGTAGCAAAGGCCTTCCGTCAAGGGTTCTACTGGCCCACCACACCTCGTGACGCCCAAGGCCTCGTCAGAACATGCCCCACATGCCAATGGATGGGGTGGGGCATGAGACTCCCCACAAACGAGCTGCAACCCATCCCACCATCGTGGCCGTTGGCCCGCTGGGGCGTCGACCTGGTCGGCCCGTTTGGGTCGAGGAGTCACGGGTTCAAGTTCGTCGTCGTCGCCGTCGACCACTTCTCCAAGTGGATCGAGGCCGAATCCTTAGCCAAGATAACATTGGCAGCCGTGCAGAGGTTCGTATGGAAGAATCTCATTTGCCGCTTCGGCGTCCCGAGGGAACTCACCGTCGACAACGGGACTCAGTTCGACTCGACTCCCTTTCAAAAATTCTGCATCGGCCTCGGCATCAACTTATGCTTCGCCTCCGTGGCCAATCCAAAGGCGAATGGCGCGGTCGAGCGGGCCAAAGGGATCATCCTTTCAGGTCTTTGCAAACGCCTCTTCGACTTGCCCAAGGGTCTCTGGGCGGACGAGCTCCCTAGCGTCTTGTGGTCCACCCGCATGGCGGCCAGTCGGGGCAACGGCCTCACTCCCTTCAAGTTATTATATGGAGAAGAGGTGGTGACCCCGGAAGAAATCAAGATCGGGTCCCTGCGCACCGCGACGACCATCGACGAAGATTCTCATGAGGTATCCCTCGAAACGCTTGACGCTGTCCGGCAAGAGGCAGCTCTCAACATCGATCGATACCAGGCCACCATGGCAAAGGCATACAACAAGACCGTCCGCCCACGACCCATCCATGTTGGCGACCTCGTGCTCAAGAAGAAGGCAAACCCAGAAGCCGACGGCAAACTAAGCTCAAAGTGGGAAGGACCATACGAGGTGGTCCGCGCCACTCGTCCAGGAGCATTCCGATTAGCAACCCGCGATGGCGGTGAGCTAAAGCACAGCTGGAATGCTGACAATCTCCGCAAGTACTATGTGTAGCTATAATTCCTCTAGGTGTGGCCGCTGCGTCGGCATGTTTTGTATTTTGAGTAGTACGGCTGGGGGAAGGGCCGCTGCGTCGGTCACTACCCCTGCTCGTTAGTTCACTTAGGGAAAAGTCAACATATCATGCGTCACCACCTTTTGTAATCGGCCTTGGCACTACCAAGTTGTTAAACCTTAATGGAAAACTCAGCACCGCGGCACCACACCCAAGTGACAAGTTCCACCTCCTCCGTCCGGGATAGAGTGTCCCTTCCCTCCGGGGTCGCGCGACGAAAGCTCCCCGAGATGTCGAGCCTCCTCCGTCCGAGATAGAGTGTCCCTTCTCTCCGGGGTCGCGCGACGAAAGCTCCCCGCGATGTCGAGCCTCCTCCTTCCGGGATAGAGTGTCCCTTCCCTCCGGGGTCGCGCGACGAAAGCTCCCCGCGATGTCGAGCCCCCTCCGGGATAGAGCGTCCCGTCCCTCCGGGGTCACGCGACGAAAGCTCCCCGTGATGTCGAGCCCTCTCCGTCCGGGATAGTGTCCCTTCCCTCCGAGGTCGCGCGACGAAAGCTCCCCGTGATGTCGAGCCCTCTCCGTCCGGGATAGAGCGTCCCTTCCCTCCGGGGTCGTGCGACGGCAGCTCCCCGCGGTGTCGAGCCACTTCCGCGCAACACATGTCAGGGTAAGCCAGGAATGTTCTTGCGCACGCCGTCAGGCGCCAGGTATATCTGGACAGGGGATGAATATGGTGCCGTGTACCCAGCGACATCTTTATTTCTTTATTACCACACTCTACAAGCTCTCTCATGCACGCCATCGAGCGCTAAATGTTTTTGGATGGGAGAGGGTACATCACCGTTCACCAGGCAAACGCCCCTTCCATCGCACGTCTAGTACAGGGTTGACATACCAATACGCTTACAATGAGGAAGACTCAAGTTTGTTGAGAACGCCTAGCAAGGTCCGCAAGTAAGGCCGAGACCTCTGTGTCGCTCAAAACGTGCACATCGTCATCTTGTCGCTCGGTCTTGGTTAACTGGCACGAAGCATGGCACTTGCTAGACTCACGCCTAGCGGGCGCCGTACCTAAGCGTCCCGCGGCAAATTTCCATCGAAGGCCATCACCCTACAAACCGGATAACAGATAATTCACGAAATGCAAGTCGGGCAATTTTCTGGATTTTCATTAATAACTAGCAAAGTCGCTTTGAGAGTTACAAAAGAAAGTCCGACCATGTAAACCCTAGCAAAAGACGGGCCACTAGACAAGGGGCTCTCGTCAACATAGCAACAACCCCAGCAAAGGAACACTACAAGGTTAAAACAAGTCCTAAAGCTATGCGGAAAGAGAAACCAAAAGAGTGGTGCAAACTTTGCAATATATACATGACACGCAAAAGCCAAGCTGCGAGCCTCACACCTGCGGAGGCAAGACTGGCTCACCGGGGGCTCCCTCCGATGCCCCGCCAGAAGATCCCCCAAGGAACCGTGACTTCTAGAGCGCAGCAAGGTACTTCCCGCCGCGCTTGTCCCACACCTAGGCCAAGAAGGCTCGAAATCCATCCCGGACAAGAGGACGAGAGTCCAGAATGGTCCTCTTGCTCGGAGCCGCGTATTCCTCTGCCTCAAACTTTCCCACCGGATCACAGCCGGCTTCGCGAAGGCAGATGAAGGCTAGCTCGGCGCAAGCCTGCCCACAGTCCCGCGCGTGCGCCGGGATCGCGTCCCTCGAGGCAGCGGCGACTGCGACCGCCCACCGCAGTCGGGCGGTCGTCGTATCCCCGCCCGAGAAGTCAGGAGAAGCGACAGAGACGCCAAGGCCACTGCCGAGCTCGCTGACCTCTGCGGCAACTGACACGGCCAACGTATCCACCTCCTGTTGCCGTCCCATGGCAGCCCCCTGCTCGACCTGTAGGGCGCGAAGCTCTGCACGAAGAAAAGTGATGGTGTCCTCCGCCTCGACCAAGTTCCTCGTGGCCTCCGCAGCATCGGCCTTGGCGGTCATGGCGATCCCCTTCTCTTCCCGGACTCGAGCACATGCGCCTTCGATCGCAGAATCATTCATCTCCAGGAGCCGCTTAGTCGTGAGGAAGCCCTAGGGACGCGAGCCAAGAGTTAGTAGCCATCAAGAAGAGAGCATATGCAGGCAATTCGAGAAACCAAACACTTGAGATACCTTAAGCAAAGCAGACTGAGAAGCATCGTGAACCTCCGTAAGCGACATCCCTTCGAAAGCAACGTCGAGGTCGGCTGGCGAGATCCAGAGTGCCGCATCGTGGTAGAAGCTAGACTCGACCTCCGAGTCGGCAAAGTGCCCTGGAAGCAGTCGTCCGGACACCAACAAGGCATCCGGGACAGCCCTGCTACCTCCGCCACCGTTAGGCGCCGGCACGCTACGGTCTGGTGGCGGCGGCCTGGTGGAGCGACCATCTCCGGGCTCAGCAGCCGGAGAGAGCAGCGCTGGGTGCGCCGTCAAAGACGTCGTCACTGCCCCCGCAGGCGCCGCGCCGACCGACGTCACCGCCACCGCTCCCGCGGCGGCGGAAGTACCAGTGTCAACCTCGTCCGTCCTGTCGGCGCCGAAGTCAAAACCACTTGACGACGCTACGTCCAGGGGCCGAGAGGGCAGGCTGCCACTGCCTGAGCCCTCAGGTGCAGCCCCAGACCCGTCATCGCTGTCCTCGTAGTCCTCAGCGCTCGACTCGGAGTCAAGCGAAACGGGGACCCCCATCGGGCCCTTCCCGAGTCCAGGGCGCCGGCGAGGCAGCTCGCGCTGCGGACTCAGAGAGCGCCCGTCGGCCGTGGCAGTAGCCGGCGGCTCGTGGGCTCGGACCATCCGGGGTGGCGAGATCGACGAATCCGACCGCGTCTGCTTGCTCCCGGTGGCCTCCTCCACAGAAAGAGGAGACGGCCGCTCGGGCACGGCCCACCCAAAAGCTGTGCACGCCCTATTGCGTCGAGGCTCCTTGATCAACAACTCCGCATCCGCGGCCTCGACCACTACTACAAAAAAGGTCATCCACTATATCTTATCACTGACTGGCAGGAAAAAGCCCGTCAGACTTATCACTTATCACTGACGGGCAGCCAGATACACGTCAGTGGTGACTCTATCAGATGTTCCGTTTCAGGGGAGAAAAGTCATCACTGACGGGCACAAAAGTCGGCCCGTCAGTAATGACTTCAGCAGAAACACGAGTTTACACCAAAAGTCATCACTGACGGGCACAAAGATAGACCCGTCAGAGATGT
Source organism: Stipa capillata (assembly GCA_019208055.1). Classification (NCBI taxonomy): domain Eukaryota; kingdom Viridiplantae; phylum Streptophyta; class Magnoliopsida; order Poales; family Poaceae; genus Stipa; species Stipa capillata. Next base: position 63,806 of record JAGXJF010001865.1, read on the forward strand.
CGAGAATAGCACTGACGGGCACAAAAGTCGGCCCGTCAGTAATGACTTCAGCAGAAACACGAGTTTACACCAAAAGTCATCACTGACGGGCACAAAGATAGACCTGTCAGAGATGTCGAGAATAGCACTGACGGGCACAAAAGTCGGCCCGTCAGTAATGACTTCAGCAGAAACATGAGTTTACACCAAAAGTCATCACTGACGGGCACAAAGATAGACCCGTCAGAGATGTCGAGAATAGCACTGACGGGCACAAAAGTCGGCCCGTCAGTAATGACTTCAGCAGAAACACGAGATTTCACGAAAAGTCATCACTGACGGGCATTAAGTTAGACACGTCAGAGATGTAGAGAATATCAGTGACGGGCAAAAACTCTGCCCGTCAGTGATGTGAATCCCGCCAACTCAGAAATTTCAAAACCCGAAATTTTTCACTTATCACTGACGGGTTAAAAAGTTAACCCGTCAGTGATGTGAATCCCGCCCAACTCCGAAATTTCAAAACCCGAAATTGTAGAATCCCGCCGGGTATATAATTCACCTCAGTGCAGCGCACTCCACTCAACTCCACTCAAATCCAGATCCATATTTCTCTCCATCTCCCTTCCACCCTCCTCCTCTCCTCCTCTCCTTCCTAGAAGCACCCTCCTCAAGCATCCCACTGTCAGATCCTCATGCCCAGTACCGGCCCCTTCTCCTCTCCAACTCCATGGAGTCACGGTGAGCACCCTCCTCTCCTCCCTTCCACCCTTCCACCCTTCTCTTCCTTCTCATCCTTCTACTAGTGCCTAAATTTTTTATGTTTTAAATTTTTTCTCATATTTTTTTGTAGCAGCTCTACTCCCTCACGGTTCGGAATCCACAAAAATTACTGCATTTGGAGCTCGGGAAGAAGTTCAACGGAGGGAACGGAGGGTTCGGTAGCGAGATTATTCGTTCGGAGGATTCGGTAGGCCGAATTTGGAGTGAAATTTTTTTATTTTTAAAATTTTTTCTCGTATTTTTTTCTAGTAGCTCTACTCCCTCACGGTTCAGAATACGCAAAGATTACTGCATTTGGAGCTCAGGAAGAAGTTCAACGGAGGGTCGAAAGAGGCGACATTTCGTTCAGAGGGGCAAAAGTCAGTCTTAGAGAGCGAATTTGGAGGTGAAAAAATGTACAGGCAATCGGAAGCGAGCAAATCGAGGCACCGGAAAAGAAACGGCAATAAGGGCAATGAGACCAGGCATGTATGCATGATGAATGATTAGGGCTAGATGCATTGATTAAAGGTGATTCGCGGAGGTGCATAACCCTAGAGCGGCTAACATAATTCGTGGTTTAAGTTTAACTCACTTCTGGTTAATCTAACATGCATGCATGTCATTTCTATGGTGTAACAGGTATTTAGGGTTAATGCCGATAGCGGCGGGGTGGAGTGGCGGAGCTTAATAAGTTAGTATTGTGAAGGTGGTTTAAGCCATAGGTTCAAAGCGACTAAGATCAAGTGGGTTAGAGCGTCGATAGGTAGCTTAGGGTTTCTATCGGCAATTAGGGTTTTGTGTCGATTTGCGACAATAAGAACCAGCGAGTGCTTCAGTGGATGATGCACGAGGAACCCATTTTCTGGTTCCTACCTGCTATGCACGTTAGGGTCCGCACGACAAGGTTTTAGGGTTGAATAGCTAATTCCTCATGCATGCGTGCCAACTAGTACGACTTCAGGTTAGGGCTAAAGGTGGTAGATTACCGTTTGTGGGGCATGACAATGTTTTTAGAAGATCCTTATCAACGAAATGCCTCATGATGCAAGACCAACGTGACTGGAATCTCTCGAAGCGGAAATACGGCTGCTAAATTAGGGTTGATTGACGAATCGCGCATGAAATGGGGTGAACTAGGATGAAGCCCAAAAAGGGTCAGAATTTTGATTGCAGCTCTGGAAATTATGTTTGAACTAGATGGCCGAAGATCTCTCAAGGATTCCCGAACTATAAGGTTTGTCGCTTGGGAATTACGGATGCCGCGCTAGGGTGGATCGACGACCGACGGTTAAACCGAAGACCAACACTCGCACCCTAGATGACCTACTGTGGATGTGCTCAATTCGAAGTTTTCTTCCAGCCAAGTGGTAGGATTTCTCGAGAGGTTTCCGAATATATAAAATTTATTGAAATCCGATGTACGGTTTGAAAGTTATGCCCATTCGAAGTTTTTGCGGATTTTAGCTCGAATCCTAACCCTAATCTGTACGTGAACCTAAATGCTAAAGCCACCCGGACTCTACCCCGAGCTAAACTCCAAACTCTACGCGTACCCGAGAGAAATTACCCCCAAAATCTCAGCCCATAACCACAACCCTCTGACATATGGGTCCCGCACCGGACTCGTGGCCGAATGAAAAGGGGCCACGTGGCCTATTTCCTCTCTCTCTCACTCATTCTCTCTCTCTCGTATGGTTGGCCGGCGCCCTCACCGGAGCATCACCGGAGATGCTCCGGGCGGCACTGCAGGAGCCGGCGAGGTCGGGGAAGCATGGGGAAGCAGCGTGGGCTCACCGTGGAGAGGATGGAGGGGCTCTGGAGGGCTGGAGAGGCCGGAGCAAAGCCGGCGACGAGCACAGAGGCGGCGGGATACTCCGGTCGTCGCGGGGATGGGGCTCGAGCTCAGATCTGCAAGGAATAGAGGCGTAGGGGGTTAAGGGAGATCGAGTAGGAGCTCGGGAGCGAAGAACATAGGGCGGAGGAGCACCGGAGCCGCGTTAATTCGTCGTCGGAGCAGCGGTCGGAGGCGGGGAAGACAACCGCGGCGACGGGGAGCTCGGGCTTCGATCTGCGAAGGGGAGGGGTGGAGGAGGTTAGGAGAGAGGAGGCGGAGCGCGGAGGCAAGAAAAAGAGGCTCGGGAAGAACCGGATCGGCGGGAGGAGGTCGCCGGCGTTATGGCCGGACTTGGAGATGGAGGCGACGGCGCGGGATGTGCTCCGGCGACAACAGGAAAAAGGAGGTGGGGGAGCTAGGGTTCGGACCAGCGCGGAGGGCGGTCGGGACACGGGTTAAATAGGGCGGCGGTCGGCTCGGACAGCGGCAGGGCGCCGCCCACCACGGCCACCCGGCGCCGGAGACGTGGCGGCCGGGTGCTGACTAGCGGGCCCCATGCCACCGGGTGAGAGAGGGAGGAGGCGCAATTGCCCGGGGGCGTTTCCAGAGAGAGGAGGCGGATTTCGGGGCGGTAGAGAGAGAGAAGGGAGAGGCGCAGAGGCGAAGGGCGCCTTCCCTTGAAGAAGGCGGAAAGGAGGAAAGGGGGAGGCGCCGGCGGGGTTAAGTGGGCCGGCCGGGGCGGCCCGAAGGGCCTCGGGCCTCCTTTTTCTTTTAATATTTTCATTTTTCTATTTAGATGGCAACAGAGAAGGTATTTGCGTCATTTTATGTGCAAATTTTGCTCTAAAAATTCTCAAATTTTTACAGGACCTTCTAAACATGATTGTTGAGCTACTGTAGAATTTTGAATCAATTTGAACAAGGTTTGACCTATGTTTGTGTTCAAATTCAAATTAGGGCTTGATGTAGGTTTGTGTTTGCGATATTTTATGTGTCAGAATTACCCCAAAATTTATGAAATTTTGGCAGGAGATTCAAAATGATTTATGGGACCTACTGGAAAGGTTTGAGTTGATTTGGGCGCTGTTTGACCTGGTCCCTAGTTCCATACCGAGTCTTGACCTAATTCGACGTTTTGAACCGCAACTAGGTTTCGGTTTCTTTAAAAAGGTTTTGAAAGTTGGTAGGTAGTTTGAGTGTTTGCTCTCGAGACTAATTATGATGTTTGGGGATTTTCCACCCACCAGAGGTTGCTCTTTTCTCCTAACCCTAAGTTGAGTTGTCGGTGCAAGGGGTCTCGGGAGGAGAACTCCGGGGAGAAGAGAGGGAAGTCAGCCTGATGATTCATCGAAGGGGGACCACTGATCCTTCCACTTGCGAATGTTGTTGTTGAAGTTCGATACTTCAAATAAGTTGATTGGTGTTTGTGAAATTTTACCACCGAGGATGAGATATGTACGTATTCTATAAAATAAAGTTGATGTACAACTAAGTTTAAACAAGTTGTGAGTGATGAGGATGACATGTATGCATGAATGCGAGGAAAACCCTAATTGTCGAATCTGGGTATTACATAGCACCCATAAACTACCCATGCTCCAAAGAGGGAAAACACAAGCTAACCCTCAAACCCTCTAGACTTCTCCCCCATTGGCATCAAGTGCCAAAATGGAAGAAATCTAGACATAAGCTTAAACACACATAAAGATACTAGCTATATAATACAGGCAATAAAAATAGCTAGCACCCATAAACTACCCATGCTCCAAAGAGGGAAAACACAAGCTAACCCTCAAATCCTCTAGACTTCTCCCCCATTGGCATCAAGTGCCAAAATGGAAGAAATTTAGACACCTCCTGTCGACGATTGGTAAACCGGCAATCTTACGGTATACGTGAGATGATAATACTCGCTGGGGGGTAGGGACCCCTAGGGCATGACGTCCAAGGATCTGACGACAAGGCACAGACTTTTTATACAGGTTTGGGCCTCCCTCAGGATAACAACCCTACGTCCTATTCGTATATATTGATCAAAGGGGGTGTCTTACAAAGGAGGTGTATGTTAGTGCCTATCCTAGACCTAATCGTAGACTACTCTGACTAGTTCCGCTGGGGCTTGACTCCTTTGAGGCAGCGGGCCTTCTCGTGGGAAATCGATAGGGCTTCTAGATGGCTTCTAGGACTTGTCAGGCTTCCCCCTCCCCAATGGGGTTGCTCATCCTTATATAGGGGGCTCCCCGAGTCGTACCAAACATGGACTTACGCCCGAGTAGGACTCTGGATTCCCTAAATGTCGAGATTGACTTCCTAGTTTAAGGGGTGTCCTCCCTCCTTACGAGGGGTTACCTTATCTCCTAGGATCCTTACTGGATGCGTATCCTAGTCCGATAATCCAGGGAATTGTACACGGATACCTCCTCGTATTCGGGGTACTATACTATACATCGTCAAGCCCCCTATCAGTACGTGAGAAGAGGTCATGACTGTTCTGTAGGAAATCTACCTTTGCTCGAGGAACAACTCCGAGTAGGCGACTTCGAATACAGTTGTCAATAATGTTCCCGAGTAAATAACATCTTTACCGGGTAGTCGGAGTAAACTTGTCGGGACAAGCTCCCGAGTAGTCCAAGGTGTTGTCTGGGCTGGCTTGCTCGAGAAACATTTTTCATTTGATCTGATCCATCCATCACGGACACGCATTTGCCTGGTAGATTTCTAATGAATTGAACCGTTGTGCTGAGATTTTCACGTGGTGATGAAGAATCTTTTTCCCTTTTTCTGCGCCACTGTTCAGCTGACGCTAGCCAAAAAGTAACGCGTTCGTTGGGGTTGTGGGTTTGTCAGACCCCCCATTTCCCACGCATGTCATCTCGTATGCGGGGAGAGCAACTGTCCGCATTAAATGCGGGGAACAGATCCTGCCGATAACCGCGCTTCGGTTCAGGCGAAAAATTGCACTTCTTTAGGAATAGTGGATTTTTGCCCACATCGCTCCCTGGCCCTTTGCATTCTCTTCTTCCTCGTGAACTTGCTCCCAATTCTCGCCACAACAGAATTACCACGAGAGACAATGGCAAGGCTTTCTTCATCAGGGAATTCATGGCAGCTGTTGGAGTTAACCGCGGCTAGGCTAGCGTCTTCGCTGGAGTTGACCCTCATTCAATCGACTCATCGTGCCAAATTTTTACCCGTCCAGAACGAGCGGGTCCCCCGACCTGACCCCGACTGGTTGGTCATCTTCCCCAGCTTCTTTCGATGTGGATTCTTCTTTCCGCCAACTTCTTTTGTGACCTCCGTTCTCCAATTCTATCGGATCGAGATGATCAACCTTGATCCAGCCTTGTTCTCCATTCTTAGTGTGTTTGCTCATCTGTGCAAAGCTTTCCTTGGGGCTCGTCCTTCCCTGGATCTCTTCATATACTACTATACTCTGGAGATGATCAGAGGGGGGATCGCGGGAGGTGTCGACATCCGGATCCGAGAAGGGAAGAGTGCCAAGTACATATAAAGGTGCTACCGAACTTAATACTTTCCCGGGATGGGAGAAAGAGTGGTGCTATTGCCGCCCATTGTCAGCATCAGGTATCAAATATTGGGGTTCTCCACCTGAGATGGTGCCTGCATGGTCTAACGAAACGACACTGGATTCCCGCCTCCGGAGCCAGATCGGTGAGATCAAAGCTCTCAGAGATCGTGGTCTAACATCTTTTGATGTTGCTTCTGACTTCATCAGGCGAGGAATATGTCCCCTAAAATCTAGGGAGACTGGTGCCTGGGTGACCATAGGTGACTTTTACCACAAGTGGAGAAAAATGGGTATGAATGATGGCTTTACAGGTCTTATAAAATCTGACTTGTCCTAACCCCTGTGCTTTCTTTGAGCAGCGCTGTCGGAGGCCGAGCTGTTCGAGAAGGCCGCGACCCTATTTAGAGAAGTGCCTTCGCCCGGTCGCTGGAACATCCCCTCGTCATTACCCCTTCGGCCTCAGCGGGAGCAGGATGAGGTCCTTGCAGTTATCCCTTCTGTTGTCAGTCATCCACTGGTTCGTCTAGACATTACTTTAACATTGGTAATATTTGGGCAAATGGGTTTCAGCGTGAAGGACGTAGGATCGTGGACCCAGAAACGGGACTTCCACCCTTACCGGGAGTCGACCACTGCTGCGGACTTCTCGGAGAGGGCGCGGAGCGTCCTGGAAGTGGCCCCGGGTGGGCCGTGACATCCGTGGGTGAAGAGCCAGGGTCTTTCATGATTACTTCGGGCTTCCCTCCCCAGACCTTTGCAGTAAGTTTTTGTTTTTTGATTGTGCAATTGTCCCATAATGCTTCCGATTTCTACCCGGGGACCTTGTTCTGAGAAGGCGCAGGGACCATCGTCGGCTGGAGACACAACTACTGCTCCCCGGGGAGCAGGGACTTCCGCCACCCGGAGAACGTGTTCTATTTCTTTGAAGAGGGCGAGGTAGCCTCTATCATCTTTTGCCGCCGATTTTTATTTCTGGCGACGCGGATGCTGATTCCGATTTGTAGGGACTCGTCCTCGCTAGGGCCCGACCAGCCTAATCTCCCGAAGAGGTGGCCTCCTGCGCTCAAGCTCTTACCTGGTCAGGGTACCCTTAGGAGGCCTTCCCCACCTGCTACGATCCTGGCAACATCATGCCAGCCGACTGGGGAGACCCTGATCGAAGAGGACCCATTGGCCCTTAGGAGGCTGTAATACCCCAATTCGTCAAGTAGGTTTTGTCTTGCATTCATGCATACATGTCATCATCCCCGCACACCCACCTCATTTAAACTTAAATGTGATATGATTATATTTTATAGAATATGTACATATCTCATCCTCGGTGGATATTTATACAAACACCAATCAACTTATTTGAGTTTTCAAATAACAATGTTGTCAATAGAAGTAGGGGAAGTCAGTGAACACCTCGATGAACCCCCATCCCTAATTCCATTCCCCGAAAAGGCACCATCTAAAATCACCTTACCCTAGCTCAAGATCAGATCAGGAAAACAAATGGGAGAGGGTCTGATTCGTAGCCATAGAACTAGGTCACATTTACTTGGGGAGAAGTCATGAAACTTTGAAAATAGCCAAGAAAGTAGGCACCCAAGCTATTTACCAAATTTCAGAATTTTTGGAAATGTTTAGGGCCCAGCTATAGTCCAAACTCAAATTCGAGCTCTAATGGAAATTGAATTCAAACCTAGGCCAAACCATGTCCAAATCATTTCAAACCTCTACAGTAGGTCCCACATAATGTTTGAAGGGTCCTGTAGAAATTTCAGAATTTTTGGGCATTATTTGGAACATGAAATGACGCAAGGAATAACACTGGTTAAAGAAATTAAAAAGGGAAAAGAAAACCCTAACCGGTTTGGGCTAAGGCCCGCTCGGCCAGCCCACGAGCAGCCCACCAACCCGAACCCGCCTCTCTTCTCCCCCTTTTCCACCTTCTCCAAGGGAAAGCGCACCCGAGCCTTTTCCGCTTTCCCCCTTCTCGATCGCGCCTGCTCCCGCAATCCGCCTCCTCCCCTTACCAAATTCCCGCCTCCACTTATCCGCTTTCCGTTTCTCGCGCTGGAAAACGCCCTGTGGGCTGTCCGCCTCAACCCGCTCCTCCGTCAGACATGGGGCCCATCCGTCAGCTCCCCCACGCCACGTCCCGGTCGTCGGTTCGCCGTCGTGGGCGGTGCCCCGCTTCTGACAGCGGCTGTCCGAGCCCACGCCGCCCCATAAAAGCTCCCTTTCCCCACTCCGACAGCCTCCCTCGCTCCCCTAACCCTAGATCTACCCATTCCCCGAGCTCCAGAGCCCTAAACCCGCTGCTGCCCCCTTCGTCTCCGAGCCCGGCGAGCCTCCGGTGACCTGCTCCGACGAGCAATCCCCACTGACCCGGTGCCTCCCGAGCTCAATCTCCTCTCCCTCGAGCTTCGTCTCTCTTCCCCTAACCACCCCATCTCCTTCTCCTTGCAGATCCGAGCTCCGAAGCGCCTCATCGCCGGTGACCGACCCTCGCCGTCCTTCCTCGTCGACGTCAGCCCGCCTCCGGCCTCCTCAGCTCCCCCGAGCAACCGAATCAGCGTCAGGGTGAGCTCCCGGCCATCTGGCCTCTTTCCCCGAGCTTAGCCGAGCTCCGGAGCTAGCTCCGGTGAGCTCTCCGGTGAGAGCTCCGCCGCCGGACTATTTTTCCGGCTGGACCCGAGAGAGAAGAGAGGAGAGGGATGAGAGGGGGGGAGTCCAGGGGCACGTGGCGCTGTTTGGTTGGATCCCGAGCTCCAGACCGAATGACAAGCGGGTCCCATTTGGCAGTAGGGGCGATTATGAGTGGCGATTATGGGGTGCAGTCTCGGGTGGGTTTAGTGAATTGGGTCAGTAGCGCAGAGAGAGAGAGGGGTAGCGTTGGGTGCAGGTAGCATTTAGGGTTTGATCTGTTTAGGTTAGATTTTGAATGAAATTTCAAATGTCCATAACTTTCAAACCGTAAGTCCAAATTCGATAAATTTTATATATTTGGAAAGCTCTTGAAATTATCTACAACTTGGATGAATCAAAAGTTAATTTTGAGCACATGCACAGCAGGATGTTTAGGGTTGTTATTTTGCTTCTGTCGCGAATCAGTAAACCCTAGCTTCGCGATCGTAGCTCCGAATTGCACGATTTCACTTGCGTTGAACTTGTATTTCATATTGTAACCTGATATTAACATATTGAACATATTTGCCATGCCCCGCCGCTAACGGCGCAACCCTAACTCATCGGAGCACCTTAACGAGTCATGCATGCATTCTAGCTACCACACGAGCCTCCGATGAGCTAATCTAGGGTCATGCACGTAATAATAACTCCTCGGCACCCACAAGTCACCCTAGACACCTGCATCCTTCATCAAACATTCATGCATACATGCTGGTTGTTGAGTGTTTCTTTACTGTTATTTTCCGGTATCGCTAGCTTCAGAGCCCGAAGAAGGAGACCACCCGGCTTACACCTCGACACCAGATCAGGAACCCGGTGATCAAGGCAAGCAGAGCTTGTTGCATTTTAATACTGTTATTTTATATGCCTATTTACCTCGTGTTGTTATGTGGATTATCTCGGTGGGCTCGTTGATTGAATGTCGTGGTATCCACGTGTCAGAGTCTTGGTGGATATGTGATGTGAGTCAGAGTCTAATCGGAATGGTTTAATTCACGTGAACCCTAAGTGAGATGTGAGAGTCGTGAGGAGTACCCATGGATTAGGGCTGGGGCTAATCTGTCGGTTGTATACGACGCGTGGTTTGAAGGGATCTGTCGCGGCTTCCAGCTCGAGTGACTACAGGGTGGTACTGCCTCTGTCACACGTGGACGTTAGCGGAAATCTTCGCCATGGACGTTTCTGATGGCAAGTCGGGGCCGCTCGGAGATTAGCTACCTCCGGGTGGGGCGCACTCGTTATTTCCATGGGAATGTATTTGCCGGTGACGGTCCGAGAGATAAATCGAAATGGAAGTGTTATGGATTGATGATCACTTGAGATAGTGGATTGATGGTTACTTGAAATAATGGATTGATGATTACTTGAGATGTTGGATGGATTCAAATGATTTTGGATTTGATGATGTGGATACCCGTCGGAATTCAGTTTGGATTACATGTAACATGAACCTAGGGTCATTGGATTTTCCCCTCTCAGATCATTATTATTATGTGGATTCGATGTTATACTGCATCATGTTTAATTCCTGTTGTAGAATATCCCTGTGTAGGACATTTAATCAAGCACGGATAAGTCTTGCGAGTACGTTTGTACTCACTTAGGATATTCCTAGATCATTGCAGGTGAGCCGGTGGTCGAGGACTTTTTCGACGACGCTTGAAATTGTGGTTTCCTCGGCAGTGTTCGACTCCTGAGATTTTTGTGGGAATGTTTTGAACAGCGGTTGATGCGCCGCTGTGGGCCCTGTTTATTTTATCCGCTGCTACTCGTTTCACTTCATGAATTTGACTAAAACTTTCGGTTATAGCCGAGTGATGTAATCGTTTGTTCCCAAGGTGGACAACTACTAGTACTACCGTATTGTAGTGCTTTGTTGTGATATACAAGTTGTTATTCAGGCTGCTCATACATCATGCGTGAATGATATGAAGTGTATGGGTATGCCGTGAAGAGTTAAAGCCGTTCCTCTTTTTACTAAGTCGAGCAGGAATCGGTTGAGTGACCCGCTGGCTGAGATGCTGTGCCAGCCAGGCAGGGTGTGGGCGTGTTCTACCGGGCTTTCAAGCGACCCACTAGCTTCCGAGCTAGGTTAGGGTGTGGGTAGAATCGCCGGGCTCCTCCGCTCTTGTTTTGCGTGGTAGAATTCGGGAACGACTCTGAATCTTCACCGGGTCAGGGAATCGTATGTGGTTCTAGGAAGTCTAGTCGCTTCCGGCCGGCTTGACCCACGGTGATAGATACATACGACGTAAGCGCGTATGGTATGTGGGTCCGGTGTCGGACCACTCTGCTTCGGTGTCACGGCGCAGGTGCCGTGCCACCGGGCCGACTGATCCTTCGGTCCTTGGCGACTACTCGTTCCCCTAATCATATGTGATTCCCGGGTCCGTGACAGCTTCGTATCAGAGCCGAGCTGACCGTAGGAAGCCAATTGCAGGTGGTCGTTACATAGGACTTGGCATAGCCGAGAAAACTATTTGCAAACTTAAAAACTTAAGTTTAAAATTAGCAAGTAAATTGCTTTTTATTCCTTACCCTCTTCGCTCTTAGTTCTGAACCTTTCTCCCCTATTGCATTTGTTTTTGCTTGTGGCTGACCTTGACCTACCCTTTGTTTTGATTAGATGGAATTTCCTCAGTTGGTGCATGCCACCCATCCCTTGGATGTTGATGGGTTTCCGGAGGTACTTTTGTACATGCTCTGAGAACTCGAACGTGTGCCAAGAGGGAACGTTCCTGCTAGGCCGAAGGGGACGTCGGATCCTTTAAGGGGGAGTGTATGTGACATCCTGGTTAATAGGATTGATAAACTAATCATGCCGACCTAGGGTTTGGCATGTACGAGTATCGGGCACACGTGTTCATTAACCCGCGTGAGAGTGACCCTCCTTACTAGCCATGCTTCTTCAACGGATATGGAGCCGAGTTGGAATCTGCCGTCCAGGACGTGGCCTACTCAGCCATGTGTCATCTCCGTCATGAGCTTCTGGGCCTTGCCGAAGGCCTCTTTGTCTACTTCCCGTCACGCACTCCGATGGAGGAAGTGGCGCCATATGAAGACTTCACCCGGGAGCCCAACGTGGCCTTAGCCCACTTGGGACATCTTGTCCAAACCCTGGACACGGCGTATCGTGCCCGTGGTTCCGAGATGAGGTGGTATCGGCACCGTCTCACCATTTCCTTGCAGCTCGCACAGCACCAAGGCAACTCCTTTGCTCCCCCCCCACTTCTGGACCGGCGAGGGCATCTACTCGGTCTATGAAGTTGATCAGTGGGAGTACCACTACCCGTCGGTGGGCGGAGTAGAGCTTGGGTTTTGTCCCCGATGTTCTACGATCGCGAACGTCGGTGGGCAGCACCCGACGTGTCTCCACTATCGTCCCTCCGCATGGGCATGGGATTCCGTTGTTCCACACTTTGCTTCCTCTCCCCGATGATTTGGAGACCTACGAGATCCGTCACCGCAACGAAGGAGCTCCATATAGTTGTGTTGTTCAGATTTCGTAGCTCGTAGTTTGGGATGTAAGCTGGACCGAACCTAGAGTTGAGGATATCTGTTGGAGTCTTGTATTCGGGTAGTTATGGCGGCAAATTTTGGAACATTGTCTATGTTTAGTTCACCTAAAGGTGATCTAAACTGCCCCCTGAGTTATGGCTCGCCCTTGCCCTTGTTTTGATTCTCCTCTTCGTGTGGAAACGTGAACAATATGGTGTGACCTATTCTTGAACCCTTTGTCATCCCCTCATGGGAATGTCCCGTCTCACCCTGAACTGATTGGTTGCAACAGTACGGCCAAAGGAACTCGTGGAGCCGCCCATGGTCGTCGAAGGAGTGGCGAAGAGGAGGTGCCACCTCAATCACAACAACCCAATATTGCGGACTTGTTAGTCGCCCAGAAATGAATCCTTGAGCAACTTGCGCGCAATCAAGCCGAGATTGCTACTGTCATGGTGCGCAACTCCCAGCATCTCGTGGATAAGGCGACCGATGAGAAAGCAAAGGAGCCAGCCCTCGACAAGTCTCGCAAACGCGAGAGAGAGGCGCACGAATCTGCTGGAAGCAGTTCGCAGAAGCCCTGTGTGTGGCAGCTGCCACCACTTCGTTCTTTTGGACCGCCTCCGCAAAGGCCGCAAGATTTTGCTCCTCGTCCCCAGCAGCAAGGGCATCAGCCTCGTCTCCAGGGAAGACAGCCGTGGTCGTCCTTTGACTGGAGCAAGGTTCAGTGCTTTAATTGCGGAAAAATGGGGGCACTTTGCGAGCCGTTGTTTCTCCCTGCGCTCAGGAAACTTCCTTGCCCCCAAAGTGCAGCAAGGGCAAGCGAGCAGAGGCTCTCAAGCTAAGGGTCCAGCCCCCAGCAAACCTCAAGCTGCCGGCCGTGGCAGGGTGAACCATGTCTCTGCCGAGGAAGCGCAGGATGCACCGGAAGTGGTGTTAGGTACGCTTTCCATTAGCTCAATTCCTTTAAGTGTCCCTTCTTAACTCGAAGCATTCCACCTATTTAAGGTAATTGATCTGAGTATCATGACATTCTCTTTGTGACCCTGAGCACACCTCCTTTAATCCAATTATCTCTTCTAGAATTAAATACGAGGAATCCAAAATTTAAAAGTTTAGGGCTGCATATCCCCAACCTTCACCATGGTCAAAACCAGCAAAAATTGGTATTCTATTAGTAATAGAAGGACTACCCAAATGCGCCAAATTGTTATGTCACCCAACCATTCTCTCCATGAACCTTAATTTCAAAAACGACACCTTGTAATCTTTGACAGTTGATTTTCACCATCAGGACAAGTGAGCGTTAACCAGCGATTCCCACCTTCCATGCTGATATAGCCTCCTGAGTATACGACCTTTATTTTGTCAATTTCAGTGCAAGTGGACAGTAAACTCAGCCAATCAATTGTTTAAGCTCTAGCTTATTCCTAGTCCCAGTCGTGGTCATCCTCCTTCCTCCTCCGAAAAAACATTCTTGGAGACTCTCTTTAGTTGTCCGATAACTCCTCTGGAGAAATTTGTAAGTACTCATCTCTCATGTTTATGATGAGGAAATCGATCTCCTAAGCTTAAGCTAAAATCCTGAAATCCCAATGACTCGACTGTTGATCTTACCCCTGTTTTCAACCCTCTTGGTATGATTGGATGGTGTTATGACATAGAGTCGGAAAAGACCTATAACCAAATAGTGCAACTGCGAGTTATGCTCCAGCCAAAGTTGCTCCTTTAAAGTCCAAAGGATTCTCCCGTCTTCTTCCAAGGTAATCCAGTGTTTTCCTTTACCCCTTTTTGGGAAAATTCCCATCTCGCATATCTAATCCCGAGCTCATTTTGCTTATGCTTCTCGATACATTCATATCATTCTCTGCCAACCTTTTTGTGTTCTCCCTCTTCTTTGTTAACAAGAATGACAGGAGCTCCATACCAATCTTATAATATCATGTTCTATTCCGAGGATGTGAATGTGTACATGGTACACTACAAGAAATTCGCCGATCTACGACAATGTATTTTTGTCATAGAAAATCGACAAAATCGTCATTAGGTATTATCTGTGACGATCCTGTGACGAAAAAAGGATCGTCACCGATTGAGCGTCTCTAATTACATTCGGTGACGATGTACAGATTTTCGTCATAAACTTTGTGACGAATCTTTTTTCGTCATAAACTTCATGACGAAATCTTTTTCGTCATAGATTTGTGACGAAATCGTCACTAAATGTGAGAACCTGTGAGAACCCGTATTTTGTAAAAGTATATATGTATATATAAAAGCATTGCAATCTCAACACACATATAAGTATCTCAAGTCAATTCAACGAAGCATATATATATATATATATATATATATAGTCAGATAGTTCGAATACATTACAAATGTCCAAAGTCGTATTTACAAAAGATTTAAATGTTACAAGCCATGACTATTACAAAAATTTCATAATATAAATATGTCCATAGTCTTCATTTCTTCTTCAATCTCATCTCTTCTCCAATTCCTCTTCAACCTACACATAAACAAAAGAACAATACTCCAAAAAGAGAGAGTTGGTTAAGGATTAAAATGTTGCATTTCCAAAATGGAAATGCGTTTGTTTAGGAGGCTAGTTTTGTGAATCCAAAGAACTAGTTCTGGATTCAAATGAGGTTAAAATTGACCTAGAGTTAATCCTTGAATTAAGGCAACAATCTTTAAAGGCAGCAAGTAATATTTCCGAGGCAACATATCACAAGGCATCAAGCAACTGAATTCGAATAGGCAGCAAGGCAACAATTGATTTCTTTAAGTCAATTTAAGTTTAAACTAACCTCCATTCTCAGCCAACAGCAACCAGGAACCATTCCACAACCATAGCAAAGAGCTGAGAAGCAAGCAAGGCAGCAAGGAGGAGGAGGCAAAGCCTGAAGAAGAAGGGTTCAGAATACCACAAGAACAAGCTACAGCTTGCTTAAGGTATAGTAGAGGGGATAGGAGCAATTAGAAAAAGAAAAGAGAAGTGTTTAAACTCTGCAGAAATAATCTGCGTTAGGATAAAAGAACCACTTCTCTAGATCAAGTAAAAGTATCTGTTCTTTAAATAGATAAGGAAAAATGTAGTGATCTGCTCTTATCAGTTTTGGAATTAGACAAGAAAGAGCTAGAGAAAAGATGAGAAGAGATAACTAAGAAGAAAGGATAGAATCTGTTCTTATCAGTTTAAAGGAATAGATAAACAAATTTCAGGAGCAGTATCTGTTCTTACTCCAATCCCATGAAAAGGTTAAAGCAAGTATAGCATATGCTCATACAGGTGCAAGTATAAACATGCTACACAATAAATCATGAAACATAAATTAAAGGGATCTATAGCAATCTGTTCATATCATTCAAAGAAAAGTCTAGGTGTTAATGTGAGAGGAATCAGCTAAGCTTGGAGACCATCCATGGTAGTATGCATGCATAGCATTAGAAATTACCCATCAGCATAAACATGTATTTCAGCAAAGAAAACCTAGAAAAATGCATCAGTTCTTATCTCTAGAAGAAATACCTAGATAAAGAGATGTGAGAGATCATCTAAGTCAAAGAATTAACAGAACCAGATAACATATCTAACACAGAGATTTCTAAGGAGTAAGAATACATTTCATCTCATTTAGCAATTGAGCATCAGATTGAAGAATATAACTAAAGAATCAATAGGAAATGAACCCAAATCGAGTGTAGCCTCTGTTCTTATCATCTGGTCAGATTAGAACCCTAGAGTAAGAACCCTAGAATTGGGGATTTAATTCAAGAGAAGAGTAGGGTAATAGAAGGAAAGAAGAAGGGGTAGAGGAGGCTTACCGGAGGCGGCGCGCCACCGCGGTTGCAGTGTGGCCAACTCACCGCCGTCCAGCGGTGGCGGCCGGTGATGGAGGCGGCCATGGTGGGGAGTAGCCGAGGCCGGTGGCGGAGCGGCGCCAAGGAGGCGCCGGGTGGAGCGACCGGAACAGAGCAGCCGAGGGGAGCGACGCCCTTGGCGGCGCGGTGAGGCGGCCGGCGGCGCCAAACCGGGGCAAGGCCGGAGCCCTAGGCTCGTGGAGGCGGGGCCGGATAAGGAGGCGGCGGGGCCGAGTGAGGCGGCCAGTGAGAGAGGGAGAAGGCCGGAGGACCGGCGGCGACCGAGAGGGAGCAAGGCGGCGGCGGCCATGGGAGAGTAGGAGAGGAGCAGAGGATGCGTGTATGGGGATTTAGGGATTTGAGGAGTTCGGGTAAGGAAGAAATGAAGCAAGCGATGAACGGGTCGGGTGCGGGTGAGTCCAGAGAAACAAATAAAAAAAATGATGAGAATTGAGAAAAGAAATAAAAGAGATATGAGGATTAAAAAGAAATATATATATATACACATGTCTATATGTGTAGGTTTCTAATTCCTCTCAAAACAGAGAAAGAAAAGAAATGTTAAATATATATATATATATATATAAGCATATATACTTACTAATTTCTTGAGATTTTAGTTGTTTCTTAAAAATAAGGCAAATGAACTAAATAGAAATTAAAAATAATCCTGAAAACCTTGATCTAATACCTAAGCTAGCTAAATAAGATGAAGAGAACATATTGAATTCTAAGTAAATTCGAATTAGAAGTTAAGTGGATTAATGTTATTATATGAAAATTTACATAAGGTGGTCTCACCGTCGGCCACGTTGGATGACATATTGGTCAAAATGCTGAAGTGTCAGTACAGTCACCGGACGGAGGCGGTCCCACGGAATGTTAGTGACGATCACCAATCGCGACCATTACTTTAGATGATCTATGACGAATGACGTTCGTCACAATACATGTAGAAGCGTCACAAAGGAATGGATAAAGTGTTTATGACGATTCTGCTTTAGGTTTTTGTGACGTTTCTAATTGAAATCGTCACAAAACTGCATGCCTACAGCCAACCACCGCTGCTCTATGACGATTTTGCTACGTTGGTCACTAAAAGGTAAAAATCTATGACGAAATGTGGCATTGTCATAGATTTTTCATCATAGATTAGCGAATTTCTTGTAGTGGTAGATTATCCAGAATTGATGCGCAAGCATCGGTATCATGGAATGTTGTCGTGCCCATGTCAGAACGTCAATAGGGGGCCTGATCACCTCCTTGCTGATGGTACTACATGCGATACGAGATTATTCCTTGGTCCCGACAATTTTTGAACTATTACCTGTACAAAGGGATACATCCAACCCATTTCCATCTAATAAACCTTGCTAGCAAGATTGAACGAGATTTCAGACCAGTCTTAAAGATGTTTTGTTCCACCTTAACCCTTTAAGTTTCAAAAATGTTGGAAGATCTAGAGTTGCTCCTGTACATACAATATATACCTATTCTGCGAATGATTCGGTGTATATGTGTCTGTACTCGGTACCCCAGAATGCTTTCGTACTCACCCAGAACACCAATAGGGAGTCTGGCCAACTCCTTGTTGATGGCACTAGGTGTAATACGAGACTATTCTTAGGTCCCGACAATTCCAGAATTACTGCCATGTTTAGCACAATCTCGCCCGAGACATTTCAGAGGAGGAGGAGGAGGCACTTCCTCCTCGTCGCGATCACGACGAGCACGACCGGCTCCACGAGTTCCCGACGCCATCCTGTTGCAACCATTCGACAACACGATGAGACGACAACACGAGAGGCTGGAAAATAACTTTCCACGATAGTAAGACAAGGTATTCATGAACATGTTACATTAATTCATACACATTTTCAGGAGGAAAATGAAGTATAGAACGAATGTAAGAACGATTGACAAAATACACAAGTGTATTAACACGTTCAACATGGTTCATTACATGGGGCTGCGGTTTAAATCACCATAAAGGGGAGATAAACATACACAAGGTACCAAAATTGGCAGCCACCAATACCCGCTTACATGCCTCCAAAAGCTACCTAAAGGATTAGGGTTTGGATCAACTTTACATCACAAAATTGCGACCCAAACAGAAGCTAAGACTGAACCACACCGCTATGGACTATACGGAAATCCTTCATTACGACGAATCTCCATTGCCTCCAAGTCGGTGGGGAAGAGGGACCATGGTGTGGAACAAAGGAATTCCATGGCCAAACTGAGGAGTGACGGTGGGGATGCGACGAACACCACCCACAGCCATTTGCGGACGCAGAACATCAGGATGAACTCCAATCTCTGTCCCGCCCACTGATGGATATCGATACACCCACGGACCTCCTTCATAGACCGAGTAGATGCCTTCCCCGGTCCAGAAGTGTGGTGGTGGTGTAAAGAAGTTCCCTTGGTGTCGAGCCAGCTCAAGGGAAATGATGAGACGGTGACGATATCGTCTTGTCTCGAACCCACGAGCACGATACGCCACATCCAAAGATCGGACAAGGCGGCCCAAATGAGCTAGTGCCACGTTAGGCTCCTGAGTAAAATCTTCAGGTGGTATCACGTTCTCCATAGGAGTTCGTGACGGAAAGAAGGAAAAAGGGCCCTCAGCGAGACCCGGAAGCTCATAGCGAAGATGGCACATAACCGAATAAGCTGCGTCTTGGACAGCAGATTCTAACTCTGCTCCATAACCGTTAAAGAAACGCGGCTGATGAGGAGGGTCACTCTCACGCGGTTGAATGAACACGCGCGCCCGATACTCATACATGCCGAACCCTAGGTTGGCCCTATGCACGAGATATTCTGGGAGATATCGAAATCCGAGTTCCCGAAGCATGTACAAAAGCACCTCCGGAAACCCTTCGACATCCAATCCATGGGTAGCATGCATCAACTGAAAAGAAGCCATCTGACAAAACAAGGAACAGGTCAAGATCAGCCACAAGCATAAACAAACGCAATAGAGAAGAAACTTTAGAACTAAGACCGATGAGGATGAGAAATAAAGAAGCAATCTACTTACTAAATTTTAAACATAGGTTTTTAACTTTGCAAATAGTTTTCTCGACATTGCCGAGTCCTAACTAACGCCCACCTGCAATTGGCTTCCTACGGTCTGCTCGGCTCTGATACCAAGCTGTCACGGACCCGGGAATTACATATGATTAGGGGAACGAATCGTCGCCAAGGGCCGAAGGACCAGTCGACCTGGTGGCACGGTACCTGCGCCGTACTCACCAAGGCGGAATGATCCGACACCTGACCAACGCAAGCCGGTCGGAAGCGACTAAACTTCCCAGAACCACATATGATTCCCTGACCCGGTGGAGGTTTAGAGCCGTTCCCGGATTCTACCACGCAAAGCAAGGTCGGAGGAGCCCGGCGATTCTACCCACACCCTAACCTAGCCCGGAGGCTAGTGGGTCGCTCGAAAGCCCGGTAGAACCCACCCACACCCTGCCTGGCCGGCACAGCATCTCAGCCAGCGGGTCACTCAACCGATTCCTGCTCGACATAGTAAAAAGGGGAACAACGGTAACTCTCCACGGCATGCCCACACACTTCATATCATACACACATTGCATATGGGCAGCCTGAATAACAACTCGTATACCATAACAAAGCACTACGATACGATATTAAAACTAGTTGTCCACTTGGTGAACTTTACAGATACTTCAGTCGGCGATAACCGTAAATTTAGTTGAGACTGAAACATTTACAATGCAGCGGAAAACAACAAAAGCCCCGCAGTGGTGCATCAACCACTGCACAACAACCAAACCATTCCCACGAGTCGAACGCGGACCAAGGAAACCATTCGGATTAAACTTCATCACAAAACTCCGCAACAGTTGGCTCACCTGCAAAAGTCTAGGAATATCCTAGGTGAGTACAAAAGTACTCGCAAGACTTATTCGTGCTTGATTCCATGTCCTACACATGCTCACTACTACAGGAATTAAACATGATGCGCTTCCATCAAAGTAATACATAATCAAAATGGTAACTTAGCTCATAGCATAATCATAAATGGTAGAATCAAGTGAACTTCAGGATTCAAATGAATACAGAGTAATCAAGACAATTGGAATATCACATCGGGGTAGCCCACACCCCTTAAATTCAATCAACCTCTTGGACCGTTGCCGGCAATACGATCACCCTGGAAATGATGAGTGCATTTCCCTTGGAGGTTGCAAAGCTCCAAGTGATATCGAGACTTACCTCAATCATTTCCCAGCATCGATTCCGCTAACGTCCACGAGGATCACCAATCCATCTCACATCAATTTCAATCAATCTCTCGGATCGTTACCGACAATACGATCACCCTGGATATGCCGAGTGCATTTCCCTTGGAGGTTGCAAAACTCCAAGTGATATCGAGACTTACCTCAAACATACCCCAGCCTCGATTCTCGGTAACGTCCACGCGTGACAGGGAAGTAACACGCCGGCATGCGGTTGGTGTGTGACCAATCTCAAATTCTAATCACCAAACCCCTGGGTCACCTCAACACTTCAATTAACACCAACCGTATCCATTGCGTACGCCCTCGGCTCTCCCAACTCACTTAAGCAATTTTAGTTGAAAGGGCGATAAGGACGTTCTCAATGCGACGATACACCCTACGCATGCTAGTGAGTCCAATTTCAACATCCAATTCAAACAAGCATTCGCACACAATACATTGATACGGAAATAAAAGGATGCAACAAGCTCTGCTTGCCTTCGTCGTAGGATTCGGAGACTTGAGTGAGCTCAACGTTCTGCGGTTCTTCCTCTTCGGGCTCTGTCGCAAGCAACACGAGACACCGGAAAGGAAGTGGTAAAAGGGAATGAGTTTCCAGCATGTATGCATGATGGAATGCTATGCATGAGATGCTAGGGTTTTTGCGATAAAACATGCTTCATTTTAAACTTAAGGAATTAAAGTGGTTACCCTAGTAGTTATATGCATGACTTATTGAGTTTCAAGTTTATTTTAGGGTTAATAATAGTTGGTTTGGATATTAGTGCAAATGAAAGACTATTGTTATACAATAAAAGGTTGATTATTGGTATTAACTCATTGGAACATTGAGGTTGAACTAAGCAATAGAACATTTTATAAGTTTGGAAAATATAAACTTGTTCAAAGATGAACTATATACCTCTTGAGAGAAATACCCAAGAGTTGAAGCAAAGCAACAGCTGCTCTTGCTTTGCAAACCCTAACACCAACTTCACCCCACTTTCTTCCTCTCAAAAGCCCTTCTTCTTGCTGAAGCAATGCAGCCCGGAAGCAATTCCGGATGACCCGGAATGGCTGCTGCTGGAGCTCAGCTGGACCTGAGAAAAAGAGAAGGAAGGAGATGAGGAAAGGGGAAGGGAGCTCGGGGAAGAAGGAGGGAAGGGAGAGGGAGGAGCTGGGTCACCGGAGGAGCGGCGCTGGCTCGCGGAGCTGGCGCCGGAGCTGAGAAGAGAAGAGGCGGCAGCTGGAGACGTGCTGTTTTGGAGAGAAAAAGGGAGGGAAGTAGAAAGATTTAGGTGGGGAGGAGAAAAAGAGGTGAAGGGGGCCTTGGGGAGGCTTTTATACAGGGGCCGGCGAGCCCTCCACGGAGGCTCCACCGCCCACCGCCCCCCAACCGGTGACGGCACGTGTCGCTCAGATCTGACACTCGGACGTTCACCCGGAAAACCGTCCGGAGGAGGACTCGGAATCCGGGTAACCCGGACGTGGCACCCGGAGGTTCCGGATGGGACCTCCGGCCTTCACAAACCACGGCCAAAACCCTACTGGACTCACCCGGAAATCCACTCGGAACTCACTCGGATTTTTCCGGGTTCACCCGGATGCTCATCCCGGAGGCTCCGGATTGGACCTCCGGTGGCACCGGGATCTCCAAAACGCTCTCTGGACTCCCTCGGAAATTGACTCGAAAACCACCCGGAATCCGGACAACCCGGAGGTTGAACCCGGAGGTTCCGAGACAAACCTCCGACTGACCGACTCACCCAAAACTCCTCTCTGGACTCACCCGGAATTTAGCTCGGAACCCACCCGGAAATTTCCGGGTCACTCGGAGGTTGCATCCGGAGGTTCCGGACCAAGACTCCGGATGAAGCGCAGAGAAGAAGAATTTGCAAAGATTTAGGTTTTTAAGATGAGATATGCACATATTCTATAAAACCTAACTATTTATATTCAAGTTTATGCAAGGTTGTGCATGGATGATGCCATGTATGCATGAGGCAAAATAGAAATCTATTTATATATTTGGATGGGTTGTTACAGTGGCGTATGTTTTTGGAATCGTGATCCCTCAATCAGGCCGTGGTGAGTCATACGCATTGTGTCGTATGCATGTCGCACGGGGCGGGGGTGGGCCATAATCCGTCGCAGGTAGCGGCTATGGTCACCGTCTTCACTTGTTGTGAATTCCTTGAATCGAGTTAAAATACCGGGTCTCTCACAGCTTGGTATCAGAGCTGAGCTGACCGTAGGAAGCCAATTGCAGGTGGTCGTTAGATAGGACTTGGCATTACCGAGAAAACTATTTGCACAAATTAAAAATCTATGTTTAAAATTCAGCAAGTAGATTGCTTCTTTATTCCTTACCCTCATCGCTCTTAGTTCTGAAATTTCCTTCCCTATTGCATTCGTTTTTGCTTGTGGCTGACTTTAACCCTATCCTTGTTTGTTAGCTGGCTTCTCCTCAGTTGGTGCATGCTACCCATGCCCTGGATGTCGATGGATTTTCGGAGGTACTTTTGTACATGCTCCGGGAACTCGGATTCCCATATTTCCCGGAGTACCTTGTGCATAGAACCGACCTAAGGTTTGGCATGTACGAGTACCGGGTGCGCGTGTTCATCAAAACCGCTTGAGAGTGACCCTCCATGTCGGTCGTGCTTCTTCAATGGCTATGGAGCTGAGTTGGAGTCCGCGGTTCAGGATGTGGCCTACTCTGCCATGTGCCATCTTCGCCATGAGCTTCAGGGCCTCGTCGAGGGCCCTTTCTCCTTCTTCCCGTCGCGTACTCCCATGGAGGACGTGGCACCATCTGAAGACTTCATCCTGGAGCGCAACGTGGCACTAGCCCATTTGGGGCATCTCGTTCGGTCTTTAGACGTGGCATATCGTGCCCGTGGATTCGAGATGAGGCGGTATCGTCATCGTCTCCTCATCTCCCTGGAGCTTGCTCATCACCAAAGGAGGGACTTTGCCGCACCCCCTCATTTTTGGACTGGGGAGGGCATCTACTCGGTCTATGAAGGAGGTCCGTGGGTGCACCATTATCCGTCGGTGGGCGGAATGGAGATTGGGGTTCAACCCGATGTGTTGCGTTCGCAAATGTCGGTGGGCAGTGTTCGTCGCATTCCCTCCGTTGTTCCTCAATTTGGACATAGGATTTCTTTGTTCCACACCATGGTTCCTCTCCCCACCGATTTGGAGGCTTACGAGACCCGTCGCCGCAATGAAGGAGCTCCGTATAGTCCCTAGTAGTGCTGTCCCGATTTCAGCGTCGAGTTGTGGCTTGTATTTTGTGGTGTAAGCTGAACCAAATCTTAGGTTTTAAGGTATCTTTTGGAGGCATGTAATTGGGTATCGGTGGCTGCAATTTTTGGCACATTGCTAACGTTTATTTCACCGTAAGGTGATCTAAACCACAGCCCCATGTATGAACTATGTCGAACGTATTAATGCATTCGTGCGTTATTGTCAATCGTTCTTGTAATTGTTTTGTACCTCATTTTCTTGTGAAAGTGTGTATGAAATAATGTAACATGTTCATGAAAACCCCGCTGTACCATTGTGGAAGTATTTTTGTTTTCCACCTCTCTAATGTTGCCCTCTCATTCCATTGTCGATTGGTTGCAACAGTATGGCTTCGGGAACGCGTGGAGCTGGCCGTGGTCGCCGTGGACCTGCGGAGGAGGAAGTGCCACCTCCCCCCCAGCAACCTAACATCGCGGACCTGCTAGCAACTCAGAACCGGATCCTCGAGCAACTCGTGCGCAACCAAGGCGCAGGAGGTGGTCAAGCACGAGGTGGTCTAGCTGATTTTTAGCGAACTCAACCGGCCACCTTCGATCGAGCGGATGACCCCCTTGAGGCGGACAATTGGATTCGCACCATCGAAAGGAAGCTTCAGCTGGCCCCAATGTGCGGAGGATGACAAGGTCAACTTTGCCTCCCACTACCTTGAAGGAGCTGCAGCCGATTGGTGGAAGAACTTCCTCGCCATGCAAGCCCCTGGTCATGTGGTCATGTGGGTCGAGTTCCGAACCGGCTTCCGTGAGTTCCATATCCCTTCTGTGTCACGGCCCCGGAATCGCATATGACTAGGGGAACGAACAGTCGCCAAGGACCGAAGGCATCCGTCGACCGGGTGGCACGGTACCTGCGCCGTACGCACCACAGTGGAGGGATCCGACACCCGACCCCACCGTGGGTCGAGCCGGCCGGAAGCGACTGGGCTTCCCAGAGCCACATTCAATTCCACGGGTCGTGTGAAGATCTAGAGTCGTTCACGAACGCTACCGTGTAGAGTAGAGTCGGAGGAGCCCGGCGGTTCTACCCACACCCTAACCTAGCTCGAAGCTAGTGGGTCGCTCGAAAGCCCGGTAGAACCCACCCACACCCTGCCTGGCCGGCACAGCATCACAGCCAGCGGGTCACTCAACCGAGTTCTCGCTCAACAAAGTAACACAAGGAACGGCCGTAGTCCTTCACGACTAACCCATATACTTCATATCATACACGCAGGGTATGTG
This sequence comes from Stipa capillata, assembly GCA_019208055.1. Lineage (NCBI taxonomy): Eukaryota > Viridiplantae > Streptophyta > Magnoliopsida > Poales > Poaceae > Stipa > Stipa capillata. The sequence goes on from JAGXJF010001865.1 coordinate 88,748, forward strand.
GGCAGCCTTGGGAAAACAACTTGAATATCACAACAAAACACTACGAAATAGAACTACGATATTTGTCCACATCGGACTAGCTATTACAATATTGAAAGCATATCCGAGTACGGAGTTTAAGCAACAGCGGAAACAGTAAAGGTGTCCCACAGCGACATGAGAGCCGCTGATTAACAGTTTAACAAAACAGGTTCCCCGAACCAAATAACCAACCAAGGCAGACCAACAAACTAGACATCGTCGAAGAATTCCTCGACCACTGGCTCACCTGCAATGATCTAGGAAAGCCCTAGGTGAGTACAAAGTACTCGCAAGACTTAATCGTGCTTGATTAGATGTCCTAAGCATACTAGTATAGCGGGGATTAAACATGATGCGGGAATGTAAGTAACAAGATCAAATTACATCAACCACTCTCACATCAAAATATGAATATGTCCTACAATCCACATTTCCAAATATCTCTACCAGGGGGTGTGATGGCAACCTCATGTCACATGTAAGTCTCAATGTACAATATGGGGCACAACGGCCAATATGGGGCACAACGGCCAATATGGGGCATGGACAGGGTCCCATCACCACCACACCTCAATTTTTAATCTCTCGGACCGTCACCGGCAGCCGATCCCGAGTGTAGTCAGGGCCCTATCCCTTGGAGGTTGCAAGGCCCCAAGGGACTCGGGTTGCCTCAACCTACACCCCGGCATCGCTGTCGCTAACGTCCACGTGTGACAAGAGTAGTTAACCACATGGAGTCTCCTCAGGGTTGGTATCGCGACGGTCTCACTTCCTTACTTCTGGTCGCAACATGCTCCTTTAATGATACCAACGGTTATCCATGGGCCACTTTCCCTTCGACTCTCACATCTCACTTAAATGGGTTCAAATATTTAATATCTCAATTGACTTCAACCACAATTTGACATGTCACCAAACAGACCCTAGCATGCTAGTTCATAACCAAGATAACCATATTCATCATACGACGAGATAAGCAGATATTGAATAACAAAAGAGTGCAACAAGCTCTGCTTGCCTTCGTAGAACTGCTCCTGGTCTTGCGTGTAGTCGTGAGCTTGCGGGTCTCCTTCTTCGACGTCTAGTGTAAGAAGATCGAGTATTTGGAATAAGTGCTCACAGAACAACCAGCATGTATGCATGAAGATAATGCAACTAATAAATGATTAATTAGGTGCTGGTGTTAGGTTTAGGTTGGCGAAGAGGACTCGCGATAGTCTCGTGAACATCTTAGGTTTGCCCTAACGCACATGCAAGCTAAATACTTAATCGAATACAAGTTAGGGTTTGTAAACTCTCACTCAAGTTGGAAAGGTATGGAGCCAAACTTATTTGCCGTGAAGGTGCTCTGGAATACTAACCTAATGCCGCTGGAATCACTCCATTCGGAGTTACGGGCAAGAAGTTATGGTGGATCGACCCTAGGGTTTAACGGGGCTCGACGAATAAGGGGTTAACACCTAAAATGTATCATGCATGTACTCTTACTGGGATTTTAGTGGTTCCATGTTATAGAACACCTCACAAGGATTCCAGAAAGGTGCAATTTGTCGAGATCGGAGTTAGGGTCGAAAACCTAGGGTTTACGGGGCCTCGACGACCACTAACTTCTACCTAGATAACAGTGTGTGCATGTGCTCAAATTAAGATTTTGATTCAGCCATCTTGTAGAGTTTTTTCACAAGGATTCCAAATATATAAAAATATTCAAATTTGGATAAGTGGTTCAAAAGTTATGGCCATTTCAATTTTATTCAAAATTCTGCCCTCAACTAACCCTAACCCTAATTGCTAACTACACCCCGAAACCTACCCAGCAGACTCGCCAAATATAACGAGCACCCGAAAAAGCTACCCGGTGAACCCACCCACTTAACCACGTCAGCAGCAGTGGGGGCCGCATGTCAGTCGGACAGCTACTCGGGAGCTAACCGAAACACGCCACGCGCCCACCCCTTTCTCTCTCTCTTTCTTCTCTCTCTCGTTCCCGACTGAGCTGAGGCCGGCGGCGAGGTCCCGACGGCGGCGGCTCACCGGAGTTAGACTCCAGGGCGCGGGGGTGCACGGATCTACTCGGGACCAACTGTAAAAGGCTCGGGATCTCACCCCGAGGTTGTCTCGATGGTCGGAGAGGGTCGGGGAGGTCGGAATCGTGGTCGGCGACGAGGGCCGGCGGTGAGAGCTTCGGGTCACCGCTGGCGAGATGGTTCCAGACGCAGATCTGCAGAGACAAGAGGTCAGGGAGGTAGAGGAGAAAGAGGGGAGGCGTTAGGGCTAGGAAATGGGAGCTAGGACGCACTGGAACCAGCGTGCGAGCTCACCGGAGCTTCTGGTCGGAGCTGGAGAAGATGACGGTGAAGGGGAGCTCCTGGTGCGGATCTGAGGAATAAGATGGGGGAAGAAGTGAGGAAGGTTGAGGGGAGACTCGGGGGTGGAACAACAGGGGCTGAAGCTCACCGAGTCTCACTGGATTGCTCGTCGGAGACGGCGGCCGGAACTGAAGACGACGCTCGGAGAAGGAGAAAGGGGGCGCTAGGGTTTTCCAGAAAAGGAAATGGAGGGGGAGGAGGAAAGGGCTGGTCGGGGCGCGGCTTAAATACGGCGGCGAGGGCTCGGACCGCTGGTCGGGCACCGCCCACGCCGGCGAGTGCTCGGGCGAGGCGTGGACGAAGGGGCCTGACAGCGGGCCCGGCCGCGCGGCAGAGAGAGAGGGAGAGGCTGACAGGGCGGGGCCCTGCTGTCAGCGAGAGCGGAGGGGCGCGGGTGCGCGCGGGTGAAAATGGGCCGGCCCAGTTGGCTTCGGCCGAGTGGGCTGCGGTCGGTTAGTTTAGGTTTTATTCTTTTTCTTTTTATTTATTCCCTGATCACCCCTCTCGTTATTTCATGTACAATTTCTTCTCCAATTAACTTGAAATTTTTACCAGGCCCTCATAATATTATTCTGAGCTACTGTATAAGTTTGAACTCAATTGGAGTTGATTTGAATAGGGGTCCAGTACAACTCTAGGGTTTTGACCTAATCGGCAATTTGAACTGCGACTAGGGTGTAGGGTTCTTTAAAAATTCTCAAACTTTGTATGGGGCTAGTATTCACCATTTCATGTCCATTTCCAAAATTTGAGGCATTTCCAACCAACCTAGCTTATCCATCTACTAAACCCTAGTTTCTCGGACTTTAGGGTTTGTCCTCGGAAATCCAATTCAAGTTATGATTTCATGGGGGTTTTGGAATACTTTTAGGTGGTGAATGTTGGGAAAATTGGAAAGGTTGGAAAAGGGAATTCACTGGTGGGACCCACTGGACCCACCTCCTTATTAGTGCTTTTATCGAGGTTCGATACTTCAAATAAATTGATTGGTGTTGATTTCCACAAATTGAGTTTTCAAGGATGAGATATGCACATATTCTATAGTTTCAATTACATTGATTGGTGTTTGCAATCATTCCTACCGAGGATGAAATATTTACATATTCGACAATACATCAATACATTGTTTCAAAAGTTCACAAGTGTGGGGTGGATGGGATGCCATGTATGCATGGATGTAATTAAACCCTAATCGAGACTTGGGACTTACAAAACCTACCCCCCTTAAAAGATCTCGACCCGAGATCTCTAACGTTCGACAAACAAAGTTGGAAACTCCTTCCTGAGCCAGTCTTCACGCTCCCAGGTAGCTTCTTCTTTAGTGTGATTGCTCCACTGGACTTTGAAGAATTTGATGGTTCGACGTCGAGTCTTACGCTCTGTTTCATCGAGAATGCAAACCGGATGCTCTTGATATGAAAGGTCTTCATGTAACACTTCGATCTCAGGATTGATCTTCCTCTCGGGGACTCGATGACAAGCCTTTAGCTGGGATACGTGGAAGACGTCATGCATCCGGGATAGGTAGTCCGGTAATTCCAATTGGTATGCCACTGTTCCTCTTCTGGCTAAGATCCGATAGGGTCCAATGTATCGGGGAGCTAGCTTTCCTTTCATTGCAAAACGGCGCACACCTCTGAATGGTGTGACCTTCAGTATACACTGTCTCCAACTTGAAATGTGACTTCCCGACGGTGAGGGTCTGCATAACTCTTCTGTCTGCACTGAGCCTCACGAAGGCGTTCTCGGATGAGCTGGACCATGTCTTCGGCTTCTTCGATTGGGTTAGGTCCAAAGAACTGTCTTTCCCCTGTCTCGGACCAGTTCAATGGAGTTCTACACTTTCGTCCATAAAGTACCTCGAAAGGTGCCATACCAAGGCTGGTTTGATAACTATTGTTGTATGCGAACTCGGCATAGGGTAGGCAATCCTCCCAATTGGAACCTAAGGCTAGTGTACATGACCTTAACATATCTTCAAGGATCTGGTTGGTTCGTTCGACTTGACCTCCAGTTTGTGGATGAAAAGCGGTGCTGAAGGCCAAAGAGGTTCCCATGGCTTCTTGCAGACTCTTCCAGAATCGGCTGGTAAACTGAGTGCCTCGATCTGAAATAATCCTCTTGGGAACACCGTGGAGGCAAACAATCCGAGCGATGTACAATCTTGCTAATTGACTTACTTTATGCGTCGTCTTGACAGGGATGAAGTGAGCAACCTTGGAGAGGCGATCCACAATCACCCATACGGCGTCATTACCTTTTGGGGATCTCGGCAGACCTACCACAAAGTCCATTCCGATCTCTTCCCATTCCACTCAGGGACTGGGATGGGTTGGAGCAGGCCTGCTGGTCTTTGATGCTCAGCTTTCACTCGTCGACATATATCACATTCAGCCACGTAACGAGCAATTTCTCGCTTCATCCTTGTCCACCAAAATCGTTGGCGGAGATCTTGGTACATCTTTGTGCTCCCGGGATGGATGGTCAACGGGGAATTGTGTGCTTCGTGCAGAATTAGGTCCTTTAACTCCTTGTCCTTGGGTACTACGAGCCTTTTTCCGAACCAGAGTATTCCATCCTTATCTTCATTAAAACAGGTTGTGGTCCCACTCTTCACTTTTTCCTTGATTTTCTGGGTACCTGAGTTCTGAGCTTGAGCGGCCTTGATCTGATCCTCTAGGGTTGGCGTTATCTCCATTGCGGCAAGAGAACCATGCTCAACCATCTCCAGGTTGAGCCGCTGAAATTCCAAATGGAGCGGTGGTTGCTGTTCCATGATCATGGTGCTATTGCAATAAGCTTTCCGACTGAGGGCATCAGCAACAACGTTAGCTTTGCCAGGTGTATAGTTCAAACCTAGGTCATAATCCTTAATGAGTTCCAACCACCTCCTCTGACGAAGGTTCAAGTCCGACTGGGTGAAAAGATATTCAAACTCTTATGATCCGAGTAAATCTCACAACGATTACCGATGAGGTAATGTCGCCACACTTTGAGAGCGTGAACTACGGCTGCTAATTCCAAGTCATGAGTAGGGTAGTTGGCCTCGTGTGGACGCAATTGGCGTGAAGCATAAGCTACGACACGACCATCTTGCATGAGGACGCAACCTAACCCATTCCGGGACGCATCACAATATACTTCAAAGTCCTTATCTGTGTCTGGAAGAACCAGTACTGGAGCTGATGTCAATCTTTTCTTAAGCTCCTGGAAACTCGCTTCACACTTGTCTGTCCATATAAATTTGGCGTCCTTTTTCAGCAATTCAGTCATGGGCTTGGCAATGGAGGAAAAGCCTTCGATAAACCGACGATAATATCCTGCCAAACCCAGAAAACTCCGGATCTGGGTAACCGACTTAGGCTGCTTCCATTCTTGGACGGCTTGGACTTTGCTAGGTTCTACTGCAACACCGGTAGCTGACAGGACATGACCCAAGAATTCTACTTCATGCTTCCAGAACTCACACTTTGAGAACTTAGCATACAGGCGATGCCCACGGAGCTTGCCGAGTACCATCCTCAAGTGGTCTTCGTGCTCGGACTCAGTCTTGGAGTAATGAGAATATCATCGATGAACACGACACAAATCGGTCCAGATATTCCATGAAGACGGAGTTTCATGAGTTGCATGAACGTGGAAGGAGCATTAGTTAATCCAAAGGACATGACCGTATACTCATACGACCCATAACGAGTGGTGAATGCAGTCTTCGGAATGTCTTCGGACCTTATCTTGATTTGGTGATAACCTAGTCTGAGGTCGATCTTGGAGAAGACACAAGCACCAGTTAACTGATCAAATAGATCGTCAATCCGGGGAAGTGGGTACTTATTCTTCACTGTAAGTTCATTCAGGGGGCGATAGTCGACTACCATGCGGAGGCTGTCATCCTTCTTCTTTACAAACATAGCTGGACAGCCCCACGGTGACGAACTGGGCCTAATAAAACCTTTGCCCTCCAGCTCCTGGAGCTGCTTCTTCATCTCCAACAACTCCTTTGGGGATATCCTATATGGTCGCCTCGAAACAGGAGCTGTTCCTGGTGGAAGGTCGATGACGAACTCCACAGCACGGTCCGGGGGCATACCCGGCAATTCCTCCAGAAAGACGTCCGGGTACTCGCACACAACAGGTACAAGCTCTATTTCCTGGTCGGGGGTGCCACTCATGGCGAAAAGGTGTCCTGAGGGAGATGGCGACACAAACTCCACTTCTTTGCCGGAGGCAGTAGTCAGGGAGACCGACCTTTTGGCACAATCTATCCTTGCCTTGTGCTGAACTAACCAATTCATGCCCAATATAATATCTAACCCCTTTGATGCAAGGACCACTGTATTGGCTAGGAAGGGTTCCCCACCAATTTCTATCTTAACGCCCTCGCAAACAGCCTCGGCTTTTAATTCCGATCCAGGCGTTGCAATGAGGAGAGGTGGATGCAATGCGGATGAAGGAACATGATTCTCGTGCACAAATTTGTTGGATATGAATGAATGCGATGCTCCTGAATCGAAGAGAACGACGGCAGGAGCTGAGTTGACAGAAAGCGTACCCAGCACCACTTCCGGCGCCTCCTGCGCCTCTTCTGCAGTGACATGGTTTACCCTGCCACGTCCAGGGACTTGGGGTTTGTGGGGAGCTTGACCTCTTGCTGGTTGGTTTCCTCCTGACTGACCCTGCTGCGGTCTGGGGCCATAAGAATACCCGGTGCGAGGTTGGCGGCAGCTAGTTGCAAAATGTCCCATCTTCCCGCAATTGTAACATCTTACTTTGCTTAGATCCAACTGCGGCTGCTGCTGTGTCTGAGGCTGATAACCTTGTTGCGGGGGAACGAGGAATGTACCCCTGTGGCCTTGGGACATACTGTCCCACTGGACGGAGTGGCGGCTGTTGCCACACCCGCGGCCTCTGTGAACTGCTCGCAGCTGTCCTCTGCATTTCCCGCTCGCGCTTACGATCCTGGCCGAGGTCGGATTCTTTTGCTTCTATGTTGATGGCTTTATCCACCAAATATTGGAAGTCGCGTACGTCAACAGCGGCTAACTTTGCTCGCATCTCCTTGTTCAACTTGTCCATAAAGTGCCGAATCTTGTCTCCATTTGCAACTCGCCACCTTCGACGCAACTCCGCACGCAGTCGACGGTTGGTTTTCAGCTGAAAATTAGTGTGGGACAGCCGTACTAACTCACGAGCAGTATCCTTATAATCCACCTATAACCCATCATACATTATCTCGGCAGAGGCAATGTGATGGGCTGTCTCCATCTCAAGCTCGTTTTCTTCATCATCACTAGGTGCGGGTACCTCAATGTTGTTACCATCATCGCTGACCCGGGGAATGAGGCGGAACTGGGAGACAGCGAAAATCTCATCAAAGTGGCGACGGAGGTGAAGAACAGCCTTCCTGGCAGCATCTAATCTGGCACCATCACCACTGCTGCTAAATGCCCTGAAAATTTGCTCCATATTAGGGGCTCTCACTACCACCCATCCTGACCAAAGTCGAACTCTTCTGATGGTTTCTTCACTGCGGGCGTGGAAGGCAGGGAGGTCTCCTTCTGGCACGCCCAGGTGCTCCAACATTCTCCATAATAGAGCAGCCCAGCTTCCCAGTTGGCTTGGGTCGGTCACACTATTGTACACCATCCTAACTAGACCAAGGTTAGAGAGGACAGGGTTAGCACACAAAAGGAAAACAAATGCAATAGGGGAGAGGTCTTAGAACTAAGAATGGGGGGATGCGGAATAAAAAGCAAACTACTTACTAACTTTAAACATAGGGTTTAACTTTTTTTTAAATAATTTTCTGGCCAAGTGGCGCAGCGGGAGCCCTAACTAACGACCACCTGCAATTGGCTTCCTACGGTCAGTTCGGCTCTGATACCAAGCTGTCACGGCCCCGGAATCGCATATGACTAGGGGAACGAACAGTCGCCAAGGACCGAAGGCATCCGTCGACCGGGTGGCACGGTACCTGCGCCGTACGCACCACAGTGGAGGGATCCGACACCCGACCCCACCGTGGGTCGAGCCGGCCGGAAGCGACTGGGCTTCCCAGAGCCACATTCAATTCCACGGGTCGTGTGAAGATCTAGAGTCGTTCACGAACGCTACCGTGTAGAGTAGAGTCGGAGGAGCCCGGCGGTTCTACCCACACCCTAACCTAGCTCGAAGCTAGTGGGTCGCTCGAAAGCCCGGTAGAACCCACCCACACCCTGCCTGGCCGGCACAGCATCACAGCCAGCGGGTCACTCAACCGAGTTCTCGCTCAACAAAGTAACACAAGGAACGGCCGTAGTCCTTCACGACTAACCCATATACTTCATATCATACACGCAGGGTATGTGGGCAGCCTTGGGAAAACAACTTGAATATCACAACAAAACACTACGAAATAGAACTACGATATTTGTCCACATCGGACTAGCTATTACAATATTGAAAGCATATCCGAGTACGGAGTTTAAGCAACAGCGGAAACAGTAAAGGTGTCCCACAGCGACATGAGAGCCGCTGATTAACAGTTTAACAAAACAGGTTCCCCGAACCAAATAACCAACCAAGGCAGACCAACAAACTAGACATCGTCGAAGAATTCCTCGACCACTGGCTCACCTGCAATGATCTAGGAAAGCCCTAGGTGAGTACAAAGTACTCGCAAGACTTAATCGTGCTTGATTAGATGTCCTAAGCATACTAGTATAGCGGGGATTAAACATGATGCGGGAATGTAAGTAACAAGATCAAATTACATCAACCACTCTCACATCAAAATATGAATATGTCCTACAATCCAACATTTCCAAAATATCTCTACCAGGGGGTGTGATGGCAACCTCATGTCACATGTAAGTCTCAATGTACAATATGGGGCACAACGGCCAATATGGGGCACAACGGCCAATATGGGCATGGACAGGGTCCCATCACCACCACACCTCAATTTTTAATCTCTCGGACCGTCACCGGCAGCCGATCCCGAGTGTAGTCAGGGCCCTATCCCTTGGAGGTTGCAAGGCCCCAAGGGACTCGGGTTGCCTCAACCTACACCCCGGCATCGCTGTCGCTAACGTCCACGTGTGACAAGAGTAGTTAACCACATGGAGTCTCCTCAGGGTTGGTATCGCGACGGTCTCACTTCCTTACTTCTGGTCGCAACATGCTCCTTTAATGATACCAACGGTTATCCATGGGCCACTTTCCCTTCGACTCTCACATCTCACTTAAATGGGTTCAAATATTTAATATCTCAATTGACTTCAACCACAATTTGACATGTCACCAAACAGACCCTAGCATGCTAGTTCATAACCAAGATAACCATATTCATCATACGACGAGATAAGCAGATATTGAATAACAAAGAGTGCAACAAGCTCTGCTTGCCTTCGTAGAACTGCTCCTGGTCTTGCGTGTAGTCGTGAGCTTGCGGGTCTCCTTCTTCGACGTCTAGTGTAAGAAGATCGAGTATTTGGAATAAGTGCTCACAGAACAACCAGCATGTATGCATGAAGATAATGCAACTAATAAATGATTAATTAGGTGCTGGTGTTAGGTTTAGGTTGGCGAAGAGGACTCGCGATAGTCTCGTGAACATCTTAGGTTTGCCCTAACGCACATGCAAGCTAAATACTTAATCGAATACAAGTTAGGGTTTGTAAACTCTCACTCAAGTTGGAAAGGTATGGAGCCAAACTTATTTGCCGTGAAGGTGCTCTGGAATACTAACCTAATGCCGCTGGAATCACTCCATTCGGAGTTACGGGCAAGAAGTTATGGTGGATCGACCCTAGGGTTTAACGGGGCTCGACGAATAAGGGGTTAACACCTAAAATGTATCATGCATGTACTCTTACTGGGATTTTAGTGGTTCCATGTTATAGAACACCTCACAAGGATTCCAGAAAGGTGCAATTTGTCGAGATCGGAGTTAGGGTCGAAAACCTAGGGTTTACGGGGCCTCGACGACCACTAAACTTCTACCCTAGATAACAGTGTGTGCATGTGCTCAAATTAAGATTTTGATTCAGCCATCTTGTAGAGTTTTTCACAAGGATTCCAAATATATAAAATATTCAAATTTGGATAAGTGGTTCAAAAGTTATGGCCATTTCAATTTTATTCAAAATTCTGCCCTCAACTAACCCTAACCCTAATTGCTAACTACACCCGAAACCTACCCAGCAGACTCGCCAAATATAACGAGCACCCGAAAAGCTACCCGGTGAACCCACCCACTTAACCACGTCAGCAGCAGTGGGGGCCGCATGTCAGTCGGACAGCTACTCGGGAGCTAACCGAAACACGCCACGCGCCCACCCCTTTCTCTCTCTCTTTCTTCTCTCTCTCGTTCCCGACTGAGCTGAGGCCGGCGGCGAGGTCCCGACGGCGGCGGCTCACCGGAGTTAGACTCCAGGGCGCGGGGGTGCACGGATCTACTCGGGACCAACTGTAAAAGGCTCGGGATCTCACCCCGAGGTTGTCTCGATGGTCGGAGAGGGTCGGGGAGGTCGGAATCGTGGTCGGCGACGAGGGCCGGCGGTGAGAGCTTCGGGTCACCGGTGGCGTGATGGTTCCAGACGCAGATCTGCAGAGACAAGAGGTCAGGGAGGTAGAGGAGAAAGAGGGGAGGCGTTAGGGCTAGGAAATGGGAGCTAGGACGCACTGGAACCAGCGTGCGAGCTCACCGGAGCTTCTGGTCGGAGCTGGAGAAGATGACGGTGAAGGGGGAGCTCCTGGTGCGGATCTGAGGAATAAGATGGGGGAAGAAGTGAGGAAGGTTGAGGGGAGACTCGGGGGTGGAACAACAGGGGCTGAAGCTCACCGAGTCTCACTGGATTGCTCGTCGGAGACGGCGGCCGAACTGAAGACGACGCTCGGAGAAGGAGAAAGGGGGCGCTAGGGTTTTCCAGAAAAGGAAATGGAGGGGGAGGAGGAAAGGGCTGGTCGGGGCGCGGCTTAAATACGGCGGCGAGGGCTCGGACCGCTGGTCGGGCACCGCCCACGCCGGCGAGTGCTCGGGCGAGGCGTGGACGAAGGGGCCTGACAGCGGGCCCGGCCGCGCGGCAGAGAGAGAGGGAGAGGCTGACAGGGCGGGGCCCTGCTGTCAGCGAGAGCGGAGGGGCGCGGGTGCGCGCGGGTGAAAATGGGCCGGCCCAGTTGGCTTCGGCCGAGTGGGCTGCGGTCGGTTAGTTTAGGTTTTATTCTTTTTCTTTTTATTTATTCCCTGATCACCCCTCTCGTTATTTCATGTACAATTTCTTCTCCAATTAACTTGAAATTTTTACCAGGCCCTCATAATATTATTCTTGAGCTACTGTATAAGTTTGAACTCAATTGGAGTTGATTTGAATAGGGGTCCAGTACAACTCTAGGGTTTTGACCTAATCGGCAATTTGAACTGCGACTAGGGTGTAGGGTTCTTTAAAAATTCTCAAACTTTGTATGGGGCTAGTATTCACCATTTCATGTCCATTTCCAAAATTTGAGGCATTTCCAACCAACCTAGCTTATCCATCTACTAAACCCTAGTTTCTCGGACTTTAGGGTTTGTCCTCGGAAATCCAATTCAAGTTATGATTTCATGGGGGTTTTGGAATACTTTTAGGTGGTGAATGTTGGGAAAATTGGAAAGGTTGGAAAAGGGAATTCACTGGTGGGACCCACTGGACCCACCCCCTTATTAGTGCTTTTATCGAGGTTCGATACTTCAAATAAATTGATTGGTGTTGATTTCCACAAATTGAGTTTTCAAGGATGAGATATGCACATATTCTATAGTTTCAATTACATTGATTGGTGTTTGCAATCATTCCTACCGAGGATGAAATATTTACATATTCGACAATACATCAATACATTGTTTCAAAAGTTCACAAGTGTGGGGTGGATGGGATGCCATGTATGCATGGATGTAATTAAACCCTAATCGAGACTTGGGACTTACATTCTGGTATTATGGCATTGAAGAAGGAAGAGTTCCGTGACCTTCGCCAAGGCAAGAAGCCCATCTTGGAGTTCCTCTGTGAGTTCAATCACTTGGCGCGGTATGCACCACATGAAGTCTCCACCGATGAAGACAAGGTAGAGAAGTTCATGGGCAAGCTAAATGAAGAAATGCAAGCGAAGCTCGCTACCGTTGATGTGCGTGACTTCCAACATCTCGTGGACAAGGCCACTAAAGTTGAGGCAAAAGAGTTAGCCCTCGACAAGTCTCGCAAGCGTGAGAGAGAGGTGCTGACATCTGCTGGGAGCAGTTCGCAGAAACCGCGGGCGTGGCAGCCACAACCACCCCGTCCTGCGGGACCATACCCACAGAGGCCACAAGGTTTTGCCCCTCGTCCATTTCAGCAAGGTGTTCAACCTCGTCCCCAGGGAGGGCAGCCGCAGACTCTCCCTGACCTGAGCAAGGTCCAGTGCTTTAATTGCGGGAAAATGGGGCACTTTGCGAACCGTTGTTTTTCCCCACGCTCGGGACACACCTTTGCCCCCAAGGTGCAGCAAGGACAACCGAGTGGAGGTCCTCAAGTCAGGGGACCGGCCCAAAGCAAGCCTCAAGCCGTGTAACATCCTCGATTTTTGAGGGCTTGAAATTTTTTTAAAAAGGAAAAGAGGATGTGCAATTGAATAATATATCTATATGTATTTTATTTGGATTTTATTTCAAATTAATTCAAAACCGTTTTGAATTTTCATTTGAAATTCTTTTAGAATCTCTCTCTAAAAATATTTTATTTGGATTCCTCATGTCCAAATTGATTTATTGGAATTTTCCCATAATTTTTGGAGCACATTTAAACCTATTTTGAATTTCTTTCTTTTTCTACAATTGTTTAATCCAAAAATATTTTATTCCCTTTAGTGGGCCAGCCTTCCCGTACTTCCCGTACGCATGCATGCATGCATGCAGCGCGCGCGAGCGCTGCGGCCGCCGGCCGTTTCTTTTCCTTAATCCCGGTGATTTCCTCCCCTAATTAATTTCGGCTGTTTCTCCATTTTTGATTCCAAATTTATTTCTATTTCCTTAATCTTTGCTGCTAATTGCTGTTATTTGGTGCTCTTTCCTCTTCCTCTCCCCTTCCTCCCCTATAAAATCCCCCTCTCCTGTAATACCCAATTCCATTAATTGGGTTTTTGCCATGCATTCATGCATACATGTCATCATCCCCGCACACACACCTTGTTTAAACTTAAATTTATAATAATTATATTTTATAGGATACGTACATATCTCATCCTCAGTGGATAATTTAGCAAACACCAATCAACTTATTTGAATTAACAAATATCAATGTCAATAAAAGTAGGTGGGTGAGGTTAGTGCTCCCTAGTTGGACCAATGTACGACGATCTTTCGTCCACAAACCCTAAAGTCTCGCTACCTCAATTGAGAACTTAAAAGTTAGAACCAAAAAGGGACTGAATTGTAATTAGATGTTTAAGCAACATTCCTATGGAGGCAAGGGCAATGATGCAATATGGGTGATTGTGGATCGTCTTTCCAAGGTCACTCACTTTATTCCCGTGAAGACCACACATAAAGTGAGCCACCTAGCAAAGTTGTATATTGCTCGAATCGTTTGCCTCCATGGTGTTCCTGTAAGAATCGTTTCAGATCGAGGCACCCAATTTACCAGCCGGTTCTGGAAATGCTTACACGAGGCTATGGGAACTTCTCTGTCCTTTAGCACCGCATTTCATCCTCAAACCGGAGGTCAGGTGGAGCGGACAAATCAAATTCTTGAGGACATGTTGAGGTCGTGTGCTCTCACATTGGGTTCCAATTGGGAGGACTGCTTGCCATATGCGGAATTTGCCTACAACAATAGTTGTCAAGCTAGCCTCGGTATGGCCCCTTTTGAAGTGCTCTACGGAAGAAGATGTAGGACTCCACTGAACTGGTCCGAGACCGGTGAGAGGCAATTCTTTGGACTGAATGCAATTGAGGAAGCCGAAGACCAAGTTCACCTCATACGGGAACGCCTTCGTGAAGCCCAGTCTAGGCAAAAGAGCTATGCTGACCCTCATCGCCGAGAAGTTACATTCCAGATTGGAGATAGTGTGTATCTCAAGGTCACTCCATTCAGAGGTGTCTGCCGTTTTGCAATGAAAGGAAAGCTAGCTCCTCGTTATATCGGTCCCTATCGAATCCTAGCCAAACGAAGAACCGTGGCCTACCAATTGGAATTGCCTCCTTGGCTGTCTCGGTTGCATGATGTCTTCCATGTGTCCCAGCTAAAAGCTTGCCATCGCGTCCCCGAGACGAAGATCAACCCTGAGATGGAAGTACTACATGAAGATCTTACATATCGAGAACACCCGGTGTGTATTCTTGATGAGACCGAGCGCAAAACCCGGAATCGCACAATCAAGCTCTTCAAAGTGCAGTGTTGCAACCACACGGAAGACAAAGCCACATGGGAACGCGAAGATTGGTTCAAGGCTGAGTTCCCATCCTTGTTTGTCGACCGTTAGAGATCTCGGGTCGAGATCTTTTTAAGGGGGGTAGGTCTTGTAATACCCAATTCCGTTAATTGGGTTTTTGCCATGCATTCATGCATACATGTCATCATCCCCGCACACACACCTTGTTTAAACTTAAATTTACAATAATTATATTTTATAGGATACGTACATATCTCATCCTCAGTGGATAATTTAGCAAACACCAGTCAACTTATTTGAATTAACAAATATCAATGTCAATAAAAGTAGGTGGGTGAGGTTAGTGCTCCCTAGTTGGACCAATGTACGACGATCTTTCGTCCACAAACCCTAAAGTCTCGCTACCTCAATTGAGAACTTAAAAGTCAGAACCAAAAAGGGACTGAATTGTAATTAGATGTTTAAGCAACATTCCTATGGAGGCAAGGGTATGAAAAATTTATAAATAGCCTTGGATCTAACAACTAGATCTACTTGTAAATTTTCAGAATTTTTGGAAATGTTTAGGGCCCAGCTATAGTCCAAACTCAAATTCGAGCCCTAATTGGAATTTGAATTCAAACCTAGGCCAAACAGTGTCCAAATCATTTCAAACCTCTACAGTAGGTCCCACATGATGTTTGGAAGGTCCTGTAGAAATTTCAGAATGTTTGGACATTATTTGGAACATGAAATGACGCAAGGAATAACACCAGTTACAGAAATCAAAAAAAAGAAAAAGAAAAAGAAACCCTAACCCGACCTGGGCCGAGGCCTACTCGGCTGGCCCGCTAAGCCAGCCCGCCACCGCAACCTGCCGCCCTAACACGCCTTCCGCCTCCTCCCTAGGAAGACGCCCCCGGGGAATTGCCGCTTTCTCCCCCACGAAAACGCCCCTGTGCCCTCTGCGCCTTCTCCCCTCTCACCCGTGGGCCGAGGCCCACCTGTCAGGACACCGGCACCACGTCGCCGTCACCGGTACGCCGTGAGGGGCGGCGCTGCCCCCGGCTCCCTCCGACCAGCCGCCCTTTTTATACCCCGTTCGGACCGCCTCCTCCTCCTCTCGTTCTCCCCCACTCCAAACCCTAGACCCCACTGCCGGAGCTCCTGAAGCCGTCCCTTTCTTCTTCGACTCCGGCCGGTGCTCCGACGAGCTCGCGTGACCCTCTCCGTGGTCCTCCGGCTCCCCTCTCCTCTCCCCGAGCTTCCCTCCGCCTTGCTAACCTTTCCCCCACCTCCTCTTTGTAGATCAGAGCTCGGAACCCCCTCGTCGCCGGCCACCGGAGCATCTCCGCCACCCTCGTCGCCGCGAGCTTCACTCCGACTTCCCCAGCCTCCCCGCGTCGCCACATCCGAACTAGGGTGAGCCACCGCCTTGTCACGGACCCGGGAATCACATATGACTAAGGGAACGAGTAGTCGCCAAGGACCGAGAGATCAGTCGGCCCGGTGGCACGGTACCTGCGCCGTGACACCGAAGCAGAGTGGTCCGACACCTGACCCACATACCATACGCGCTTACGTCGTATGTATCTATCACCGTGGGTCAAGCCGACCGGAAGCGACTAAACTTCCCAGAACCACATACGATTCCCTGACCCGGTGAAGGTTTAGAGTCGTTCCCGAATTCTACCACGCAAAACAAGATCGGAGGAGCCCGGCAATTCTACCCACACCCTAACCTAGCTCGGGAGCTAGTGGGTCGCTCGAAAGCCCGGTAGAACACGCCCACACCCTGCCTGGCCGGCACAGCATCTCAGCCAGCGGGTCACTCAACCGATTCCTGCTCGACGTAGTAAAAAGAGGAACGGCTTTAACTCTTCACGGCATACCCATACACTTCATATCATTCACGCACGGTGTATGAGCAGCCTGAATAACAACTTGTATATCACAACAAAACACTACATTACGATAATAAACTAGCTGTCCACATGGGACTATGTGATACATCAGTCGGCGATAACCAGAAACATAGTTAAGTTTGGAGCATTCAAGCCACAGCGGAATAAAAGACCCAAAATCCGCAGCGGCGCATCAACCGCTGCCCAAGAGTCATCAAAATCCCATGAGTCGATAGCTAACCAAGGAAACCACAATTTCCAGCGTCATCCAAAAAGTCCTCGACCACCGGCTCACCTGCAATGATCTAGGAAAATCCTAGGTGAGTACGAGGTACTCCCAAGACTTATTCGTGCTTGATTAGATGTCCTACAGATACTAGTATAGCAGTAATTAAACATGACATAACTCAAGGTGGAAGGTACAAACATACAAGCATTTCATCGACAACCATGGAAAATAACTCACAATTCAGAATTCATACATCTCCACGAATGGGCATGATGGTACTCACTTGTCATGTATACACCTCAATGTATGGGTATAGAGGCACTCACTTGCCAACTATACACCTCGATGAATAAGCAACATGGCACTCACTTGCCATTTCCCACTCACTTGGGACAGCCCACATCGCAACATTGACAATGAGCCATCATGACACACATTCACTTAATCTCTCGGATCGTTACCGGCAAATACATCCCCATGGAAATAACCAGTGCTCTTCACTCGGAGGTAGCTAATCTCCAAGTGGCCGAGACTTGCCATGCGAAACGTCCATGGCAGAGATTTCCGCTAACGTCCACGCGGTGATAAGGGAGTGCTACGATGGAATCACCTCAGGATGGTAGGACGGGAAACATACTTCAAACACCGGGGGCCGTATGCATTTCTCAAGACAACCTACCAACTGTATCCATCGAGCACACCCTCGGCTCTCACATCTCACTTTAATAATTTCAAGTTATTAGAGGAACCGGATTAATTCCCAGCCATCGCTGGACACAACTGGCAGCACATCCTAACATGCTAGTTTTACCGAGCTGAACCATACATTCCAAGCAACGATCCACACACCAACATATAATCGAGTAAAGCATATAAGTAACAATGCAAGGATGCAACAAGCTCTGCTTGCCTTGATCACCGGGTTCCTGATCTGGTGCGGAGGTGTAAGCCGGGTGGTCTCCTTCTTCGGGCTCTGAAGCGAGCGATACCGGAAAATAACAGTAAAGAAACACTTAACAACCAGCATGTATGCATGAATGATTGATGCTAGCTACATGTTCCTACGATGATGGGGGAATGCCGAGGAACTAAGACGACATGCATAGCTTGAGTTCGACTTGTCGAGACTATATGTAATACATGCATGCATAATACGGTAGGGTGCATCAGTGAGTTAGGGTTAACGCCGTTAGTGGCGGGGCATGGTAACCGTGTTAATTAGGTTGGTATAGTGAAAAGTAACCTAAGCTATATGTTCAAGGTAATTAGAATCGCGCAAGTTAGGGTTTATCGACAAAGTGTCGCTTAACGGGAGGGGAACTAGGGTCTACGTCAAGTTATCAGTATATCAATTTAAGTTCTGGAAATTGTGTTTAAGCCAAATTGTAGGAAATCTCATAAGGTTTCTATTGATATAAAGTTCGCTAAACTTGGAGTTACGGTTCAAAAGTTACGCATTATGGAATATCATCGTCTGAATCGCGAGGAACTACTTTAAACTCAATTTTATTCCATTTTACCTTTCAATTCTTGAAGTTTTGTTCCAGCCATAATGTAGAGAATTTTACAAGGTTTCCAGAAATATAGAATTTGCCCAATTTGGAGTTATGGTTTGAAAGTTATGGCTGTTTGAAATCATACCCGAAATGGAAATCAACCCTAACCCTAATCTTCCTTTTTCGGCCAGACCTAAAATGCTAAGCGCACCCGAGAGCTACCCAGAAAATTTCTAAAATCCTACGCGCACCCAACAGTCTACCTCAAAACTCCAGCACATAATCCACCCAACCAACAGGTGGGGCCCTTGGGTCAGTGCTGACTGGGCAAGGAAATCCCAGTCAGCAGCTGACCGGGCACCCGGGACCAACCAGAGAAAGCCACGTGGGCTCCCCTCTCATCTCTCTCTCTCTCTCACTTGGGTTCGGCCGGGGAAAGGGCTCGGATGGCGGCGCACTCACCGGAGCATCACCGGAAAGTGGCCGGGGCTCTAGAGGCCACGGCGGGTCTAGGGGAGAGCGGCGGAGGCTCGGGAAGCTCACCCCGGGCTCGTTGCGGTGCTCGGGGAGGACGGAGGAGCACTGGGGAAGGCTGGGGACGACGACCGGCGGCGAAGAGCTTCGGTGGCCGGCGGGGGAGACGCTCCGGGCACAAATCTGCGAAAAAGAGAGGCGGAGGAGGTGCATGAGGGGAGAGAAGAGGGAGCTCGGGAGCAAGGAGACGGAGCTCGGGGGCCTCTGGAACCGTAGTGGGAGCTCGCCGGAGTAGGTGGCCGGCCACAGGGAAGAAGATGGCGTCGGGGTCCTCGGGAGCTGCTCTGAGAAAAAGAAAGGGGTCAGGGTGTTAGGGAGGATGAGGGCTAGCTAGGGGGCCGAGGATTGAAGGGAGGGGAAGCGGAGTGGCGCCGATTTCTCACCGGAGTTGGAGTCGGCGTCAGGGAAGAAAAAGGGCTTCGGGAGCTCCGGCAGTGGGGGTCTAGGGTTTGGAGGCGGAGAAGAGCGAGGGGAGGGGCGCTGGTCCGGATAGCCCTTAAAAAGGGCGGCGCTGTAGGGACGCCGAGCGGATCCGCCGCCCACCACGGCCAGCCAGCGGCGGCGACGTGGTGCCGGGGTCCTGGCAAGCGGGCCCGGGCGCGGGAGCGGAGAGAGGAGGGAGGAGGGGCTGACAGTCGGGCCCGGAAGGTCAGAGAGAGAAAGTGGGGAGAAGGCGGGCTGCGGCGGTTTAGCAGGCCGAGCTGGTTTCGGCCTGATTCCAATTAGGGTTTTGTTCTTTTTCATTTCTTTAATACCAGAGGTACTCCGGGCGTTATTTCATGTATAAATATTGCCCCAAAAATTCTGAAATTTTTCCAGAGTGTGTAAAACAATTTTTAAAACCTACTGTGAAGATTTGGAGTGGTTTAGATGTGTTTTGACATGAGGTCTAGTTCATTTCCAATATTTGACCTAATTTGGTTTTGGAATTGCAATTGGGCCCTTTGGACTTCTAAGAATTTCAAATTTTCTCCAGGTGTTCAATAGGGCATGTGGGGTCCACTGTGCAACTTTGAATTGGTCTGTGGTTCATTGACCTAATCTTTAGCTCCATTTCAAATTGACCAAGTTTTAGGGTTGAATTGGAGCTAGGTCTTGCAAACTTCGAAAACTTCCAAAGTTTTGCATGGGATTAGGGTTTGGATTGTTAAGGCTAAATGTAGGGTTTTGGAAGGTTTCATCCTTAGGGACCTCACATCATTTGCTTGGTTCCAATCTTTGTCCTCTTCTGCAATTCGGTTTATTTTAAGTCCTAAATTAAGTTAGTGAACCCAGAAGGTGTTCAGGTGAGGAATCCAGGGAGAAGAGAGAGGGGAGGTTAGAAGGGGTGACCCATCAGAGGGAAACCACGGATCCTTCCACCTACTAGGGTTATAAACGTTATCTGATACTTCAAATAAATTGATTGGTGTTTGCTAGACTATCCACCGAGGATGAGATATGTACATATTCTATAAAGTTTCCTATTATTGTATTTTAGTTTAAATAAGGGGGGTGTGTGTGTGGGTGTTTACATGCATGAATATGATGACATGTATGCATGAATACGAGGCAAACCCTAATTGTCGAATCTGGGTATTACAAAATCTACCCCCCTTAAAAAGATCTCGTCCCGAGATCTCTAACGTTCGGCAAACAAAGATGGGAGCTCAGTCCTAAGCCAATCTTCATGTTTCCCACTTAGCTTCATCTTTGGTGTGGTTGCTCCATCGGATTTCAAAGGGTTGAACATTACGGTTCCGGGTTTTGTGCTCCATTTCATTAAGAGACCTTTCTGTAGTTCTTCCATCTTGGGGTCAAGGAGGGGTTACAGCATGCCTGCTGGTCTCTAGTGCTCGACCTTGTCACGGCGGCCTAAGTCGTACCCTGTAACAAACCGGGCAAGTTCTTGCTCCATTTGGGTCCATCAAAACGACAGCGAATGTTTTGGTACATCTTTATGTTACCGGAGGGGGTGGATAGCGGGGATTAGCGTGTTTCATGGAAGATTAGGTCCTTGCGTTGCTGATGGCAAGTCGTGGGATCACTATTTGACTTCTACACCAGTTCTGGAAAGAGACAACCAGATCAAGTTATTATTTTCAATTATAACCGTATTCTGAGAGAGTAGGAGTGCAAGGACCTTGTCAGTCCTGCAAATTCAGAATTCAAGATCGTTGGTTTGGGTGAGAGGGGCTGTTATGAGCAGTCATCTCTGCTTTAGCAGGGGTTGTCCAAGATGGTGAGAGTTGGGACCTTGCAACAGTTGAAGTATCTGTTTATGATAACTTGGGGGAGAGAAATCAGGAGTAGGGTTGGGGCATTTGGAAGGCTTTCCAGGTTTCATATTCTATTTCACCGAGGTTACGTGTCGGGCGTTCGATCCTTCCGTGGTTGTCCTATCTCGGGAACTCGGTGGCAGGATTCCATCTAGGGTATCCGAAAGGCCTTGGGTAACTGAGATAACACCCTTGTAACACCCCGGCCTTACCAGCCTTGGGTGAGTTATGATGCTAGACATTTTTGCTTTGGCTGTTAAGCTAGATTCTCTAGAATCCTTTTTGTATTTTTCTCGGTAAAGACAAGAATGTAAATATTCTTGTAATTAGCTGGGTGGTGGGGTCGGGGAATGACAAAGCTCATTGGGCACCACACTCAAGGGTCTTCACGCTCCGATTGAGACTTGGGATGGCTGAGGTTGTCACCAACGGGGAAGACTACAAGATGACCAGGTTACTCCATGAATAGGGAATTCGCGAATGGGATGGACGTGGAAGGGGCATCGGTCAAACTAGGAAACATAACGATATACTTATAAGGTACTGGTACCTAGCCTAATATGGCAAGCTTGCTTTGGAAAAATCCTCGGATCTGATTCAGGTACCATCACATTGGTTAATGATAATCCTCTATCAACCTCCACCTTAACCATCCTTACTAACTAGATTGGTTCTCAACTCCGGATCGGGGATTGCAACGAAGCGGGAATAATGCAATGCTAGGAATGGGGCCTAGTTACCCTGTGCAAGCTAGCTTAATGCAAGGGATGGGATGCTTCGGAATCAAAAGGACGGTGGCGGGAGTTAAGCTAACAGTGAGCGTACCCAACACTTCCTCCGATGTATCCTGCACTTCTTCGGCGGGTGACGTGGTTCACCTTGCCACGGCCGGCAGTTTGAGCTCTATTAAGGGCTGGATCCTTAGCTTGAGAGCCTCCACTTGCTTGTCCTTGCTGCACCTTGGGAGCAAAGGCACCGTTTGTGCGCGGCGAGGTGCAGCGATCAGCAAAGTGCCCCATATTTCCACAGTTATAGCACCTGATCTTACTCCGATCGAATACGGGTCGCGGCTGTCCGTTCTGGGGACGAGGCTGATGTCCTTCTTGCTGAGGGCGAGGGGCATAACCTTGTGGCCTTGGTGGATACTGTCCCACAGGACGGGGTGGTTGTGGCTGCCACACCCGTGGCTTCTGCGAGCTATTGGCTGCCGATCTCAGTACCTCCCTCTCTCGCTTGCGCGACTTGTCGAGGGCTAAGTCCTTTGCCTCCACTTTAATGGCCTTGTCCACCAAGTGCTGAAAGTTTCGCACATCCACGGTGGCCAACTTGGCTTGCATCTCTTCACTCAACTTTCCCATGAATTTCTCCACCTTGTCCTCATCGGTGGAGACTTCTCGAGGTGCGTATCGGGCTAGGTGGTTGAAGTCGTGGAGAAACTCTAGCATTGACTTCTTGCCTTGTCGGAGGTCACGGAATTCTTCCTTCTTCAGGGCCATGATGCCATCGGGGATGTGGAATGCACGAAAGCCAGTTCGGAACTCGGGCCACGTGACTACATGGCCGGGGGCTTGCAGGGCCAAAAAGTTCTCCCACCAGTCAGCGGCAGCTCCCTCCAGATAGTGGGAGGTGAAGTTTACCTTATCTTCTTCGGCACACTGGGCTAGCTGGAGCTTCCTTTCAATCATGCGAACCCAATTATCTGCTTCAAGGGGGTCATCGGCCCGATCAAAAGTAGCTGGTTGAGTTCTCTGAAAGTCAGACAGATTACCTCTGCCTTGACCACCTCCTGCGCCTAGATTGCGCACTAACTGCTCTAGGATCCGGTTCTGGGTGGCCAAGAGATCGGCGATGTTGGGCTGCTAGGGTGGGGGTGGCACTTCTTCTTCTTCATGCTCACGACGCCCATGGGCGGCTCCACGGGTTCCAGATGCCATGCTGCTGAAATCAGAAGACACCGGATGAGATAAAGGAGTTGGAAACTTGGGAAATCAAGGATATTTCCACAAGGGTATAACAAGGTAACCAAAGATATGGCACATCGTTTCGTACACACTTTCACGAGAAAATGAGGCACAAAACAATTGCAAGGAAAGTTGACGCTAACACACGAATGCATTAATACGATCAACGGGGTTCATAGAAAGGCTGTGGTTTAGATCACTCCTTTAATGAAATAAACGGGGTAATGTTCCAAAATTGCAGCCATGGATACCCAATTACAATTCTCCAAAAGATACCCTAACACCTGACATTATGGGTTCACCTTACATTCCAAAATACAAATCACACTAAGGACTATATGGAGCTCCTGCACTGCGGCGACGAATCTCATAGGTCTCCGAATCGTCGGGGAGAGGAAGCAGAGTGTGGAACCACGGAATCCCATATCCATGCGGAGGAAGGACAGTGGGGACACGTCGGGTGCTGCCCACCGACGTTCGCGATCGTAGAACATCGGGACAAAACCCAAGCTCTACTCCGCGCACCGACGAGTAGTGGTACTCCCACTGACCAACTTCATAGACCGAGTAGATGCCCTCGCCGGTCCAGAAGTGGGGAGGGGGAGCAAAGGAGTTGCCTTGGTGCTGTGCGAGCTACAAGGAAATGATGAGACGGTGCCGATACCGCCTCATCTCGGAACCACGGGCACGATACGCCGTGTCCAGGGTTCGGACAAGACGTCCCAAGTGGGCTAAGGCCACGTTGGGCTCCCGGGTGAAATCTTCATATGGCGCCACTTCCTCCATCGGAGTGCGTGACGGGAAGTAGACGAAGGGGCCTTCGGCGAGACCTAGAAGCTCATGGCGAAGATGACAGATGGCTGAGTAAGCCGCATCCTGGACGGCAGACTCCAACTCAGCTCCATATCCGTTGAAGAAGCATGGGTGATGTGGAGGGTCACTGTCACGCGGTTTGATGAACACGCGCGCCCGGTACTCCTACATGCCAAACCCTAGGTCGGCATGAGTAGTTTATCAATCCTATTAACCAGGATGTCACTCCCCCTTAAAGGATCCGACGTCCCCGTCGGCCCAGCAGGAACAAAAGATAGGTCAAGGTCAGCCATAAGCAAAAACAACTACAATAGGGGAGAAATGTTCAGAACTAAGAGCGATGAGGGTAAGGAATAAAAAGCAATCTACTTATTAATTTTAAATATAGGGTTTAATTTTGCAAATAGTTTTCTCGACATTGCCGAGTCCTAACTAACGACCACCTGCAATTGGCTTCCTACGGTCAGCTCGGCTCTGATACCAAGCTGTCACGGACCCGGGAATCACATATGACTAGGGGAACGAGTAGTCGCCAAGGACCGAGAGATCGACCAGTCGGCCCGGTGGCACGGTACCTACTCCGTGACACCGAAGCAGAGTGGTCCGACACCTGACCCACATACCATACGCGCTTACGTCGTATGTATCTATCACCGTGGGTCAAGCCGGCCGGAAGCGACTAAACTTCCCAGAACCACATACGATTCCCTGACCCGGTGAAGGTTTAGAGTCGTTCCCAAATTCTACCACGCAAAACAAGATCGGAGGAGCCCGGCAATTCTACCCACACCCTAACCTAGCTCGGGAGCTAGTGGGTCGCTCGAAAGCCCGGTAGAACACGCCCACACCCTGCCTAGCCGGCACAGCATCTCAGCCAGCGGGTCACTCAACCGATTCCTGCTCGACGTAGTAAAAAGAGGAACGGCTTTAACTCTTCACGGCATACCCATACACTTCATATCATTCACGCACGGTGTATGAGCAGCCTGAATAACAACTTGTATATCACAACAAAGCACTACATTACGATAATAAACTAGCTGTCCACATGGGACTATGTGATACATCAGTCGGCGATAACCGGAAACATAGTTAAGTTTGGAGCATTCAAGCCACAGCGGAATAAAGACCCAAAATCCGCAGCGGTGCATCAACCGCTGCCCAAGAGTCATCAAAATCCCATGAGTCGATAGCTAACCAAGGAAACCACAATTTCCAGCGTCGTCCAAAAAGTCCTCGACCACCGGCTCACCTGCAATGATCTAGGAAAATCCTAGGTGAGTACGAAGGTACTCCCAAGACTTATTCGTGCTTGATTAGATGTCCTACAGATACTAGTATAGCAGTAATTAAACATGACATAACTCAAGGTGGAAGGTACAAACATACAAGCATTTCATCGACAACCATGGAAAATAACTCACAATTCAGAATTCATACATCTCCACGAATGGGCATGATGGTACTCACTTGTCATGTATACACCTCAATGTATGGGTATAGAGGCACTCACTTGCCAACTATACACCTCGATGAATAAGCAACATGGCACTCACTTGCCATTTCCCACTCACTTGGGACAGCCCACATCGCAACATTGACAATGAGCCATCATGACACACATTCACTTAATCTCTCGGATCGTTACCAGCAAATACATCCCCATGGAAATAACCAGTGCTCTTCACTCAGAGGTAGCTAATCTCCAAGTGACCGAGACTTGCCATGCGAAACATCCATGGCAGAGATTTCCGCTAACGTCCACGCGGTGATAAGGGAGTGCTACGATGGAATCACCTCAGGATGGTAGGACGGGAAACATACTTCAAACACCGGGGGCCGTATGCATTTCTCAAGACAATCTACCAACCGTATCCATCGAGCACACCCTCGGCTCTCACATCTCACTTTAATAAGTTCAAGTTATTAGAGGAACCGGATTAATTCCCAGCCATCGCTGGACACAACTGGCAGCACATCCTAACATGCTAGTTTTATCGAGCTGAACCATACATTCCAAGCAACGATCCACACACCAACATATAATCGAGTAAAGCATATAAGTAACTGTAGCGACCAAATTTTAAGACAAGAGATCGGCAAGGATTGTCGTGAATAAATTGGTTTCTTCTCATTTTATGCATGCATTTAGGCTGTTAAGATACAACTGCGATTAAAAACCCTAACGTATGACCCGAAAACACTCTTAAGCGAAACCCGGCACCTAGCTTCACCCAATTCTCAGCTTACCAATTCTTTGCAAGTACCAAATCCCTCAGAGGACTAACCTCAAGATTTTCAAGTCTCCGGACTACAATTAAATACTTAACCAAAGGATTGTTCAAATCTTTTCCTTCGAAAACCACAACTGAAATGAATCAAAATTCATTTTGGGTCTATATACAAGAATACTAAAATATGAGGCTAAATTGGGGTGTCACTATTAATCGGCAAAAGTTTATCAACCAGGTTATATATATATATATATTTATTAACCAGTTCAAAAAAGGAATACAGCAAAAACAAGAGATAAAAATAACAATCTAGCTGTCGTGTGGGTCCCACCAGCAGATTGTTTTCCCTCTTTCCTTTTCTTTTCTTCACCCGCGGCAGCTCCCTATTCTCTACGTAGCAGCTCAGCCCAGCACATTAAATGCACTCCAGTCTATCTTCCTCCTCCTGCCATCTCCAATTCCTTCAACGTTGAGAGCAAACCCAAATGCCTTCTTCTCCCCTCCAATCTCTCATCCAAAACCAAGAAATTAAGCTATGCATGTTATGCCACCAAATTCCCCATCCCCTGAGCATTCGATCCATCCAAGAATCATCCACATGCATGGGCTTCTCGGTGTTCCCAGGAGTAGGCTCCACGCCCTCAGCTTGTGCCACCTCTGCTGGAAATCCCTCAACCCCGGTGAGCCACCCGAGCCCGCCGCCGGTCAGCTCCTCTTCAGGCCGCCCTGCCGCCAGCTAACCTCCACCTCTAGCCACGCCTCGCGCCTCCGGTTGCAACCAACCGAGCTCGCCTCCTGCTCCTCCCTCCGCCTCTCCAACCGCCGCCATGGGCCTCCAAGCGCCGCCGCCTCTCTAGGCCTCGCCGTGGCTTGCCCCGGCTGCCCCCATGGCCGCGCCGCCCTCCTCGCCTCGGCTGGCCTCGCCACCGCCGCCGGCCAGCGCCTCCCGCCCAACCGCCGTCGTCGGCTTCCTCTTCTCCAAGCCCCTTCGCCGTCGCTCCCTGGTGCGCCGCCAGCCCTCTGCCACGCTACCGACGCTAGCAACCGCCGCCGGCCTTCCAAGGCTCGTGCTCCCCTCCGCCAGGCTGTCTCCCCTGCGCGCCTTCTCGCTACCGTTCCCGAGCTCAAGCCGCCGGCGCTCCTCTGCCGCCACCAGGGGACGGCCACCGGAGCTCCCCTTCAGCGTCGATCCCGGCAGCTCCCGCCTCCCCAATCCCTCTGTCGCGCCAGCTCTTCCCCCCCCTTTTTGCTTCTTTGCTGTGCCGCGGCAGCCAGCTGCCGCTGCCAGCTGCCCTCCAACGCCCACTGCTCCACCCGCCGCTCTGGGCTCCCCCAACTCCGGCGACCCGACTCCGTGAACGAGCTCGCCGTCCGTCTCAGCTCCGCCCCGATGGCCACCCACTCCTGCCGCCTGAGCAAGCCTTCTCCCCCACCTCTGGCTTCCTCCCCAAACCCGAGCTGCTCGCCGTGTGCCTCGCCGCCAGGGGTGAGCACCCTCTCAATCCATTTTCTTTTTTTTTGTACCTTGTGAAGCATTTGGTTAAACACCGTCTGATGGTTGCTTGAGCACCAGTGTGTGACATTTTAATTTCGGATGTAATCCTTTTAGCACATCCCTAACAACAGTGGACGTGCCCTAGCAAATAACCATGTTAGCATGCTTAGGCATGTCTTGGGCGTTAATTTTGCTTCCCCAAATGACTGTAAATCATGTGCAGATGTATAAGTTAAAAATATTCTATTGTTTAATCAAAGTCAATCTGCTGGGATTTGGGTTATCATGCTTGTTCATAACCTAGCGCAGGAATAGCTAAATTACGCCATCTGTTTAAACCAAGACCACAGATGCTCACTTCAGATCTGGTCAGTCTTATAAGTAATAAAAAGATATCGACCTTAGTTCTTAATTTGTTCCCCTCTTTTTTTTAATACCTATTCGAATGTAGGTGCATCAGCTCAAGAATAAAAAGGACAGAGGCTAACCTCCTAATTATCCATGTTCTATCACCTTAGGTAGCTAATCTGTGTACAGGTTAGGGTGCATTAGTTCGATCATGTGCCTAATATATTGGTACCTCTTTTGCATGTGCACGTGCTTAAGATCCAACTTAGCAACAGTCATGGTACCCATGATGCTCACTCGGTCCGTGTAAGGTGCTGGTGCTAGGTTAATCAAAGCTAAAACTAAAATCTTGTTAAGAATGTGTGCCCCTAGTCCTTGGATACCACATGTACGAAACTCAGTTAAAACTAGAACATATGGTTCAGAGAGCATGACACGTAGGTCCTACTTGCTAGTATAATGGGCTAATTGCATGTTTAAATTACCATATTCGTCTCATGTAGGTTATTGCTACGTCAATCTAAATTTCATTGGGATGAATTAGCTGATTGATGCGGATATAGTATTAGTTAGGTTTAGTTTAAAAACTCGTAAAATTTCAAATGCGCATAACTTTTGAACCGTAAGTCGGATTTCCACGAATTTTATATATTCGGAAACCTCTCGAGATTTCCTACAACTTGGCTGGAATAAAATTTCAATTTGGGCACATGCACTGTAGGGCATTTTGAATCTAAAGATATTAGTACCGTCCGAGGAGATATCCGTCGATAAACCCTAATGCGACGACGGTAGCTCCGACTCCGTTGAATTCAGTGGCATTAGAGTCGTGTCCCTGCATACTTTTGAGATATCAACCCTTGTAATGTGATCACCTATTAAGATCCACCACTTTTAGCCCTAATTCAAAGCCACACCAAGTTGGCACGCATGCACGATAGATCAGCGACGAAACCCTAACACACTATCATGAAAACCCTAACATACATTTTGGGTAGAACCCGGAGTTAAGTTGCACATATGTCACCCGATAAGGCGTTCGTTAGCCCCGTTTATCGTAGATCGGCACAAACCCTAATTTGACGATCGAAACTCTAACTTGCGCGATTCTAATTACCTTGAACATATAGCTTAGGTTACTTTTCACTATACCAACTTAATTAACACTGTTACCATGCCCCGCCACTAACGGCATCAACCCTAACTCATCGGAGCACTTTAACGAGTCATGCATCCATTCTAGCTACCACACGAGCCTCCGATGAGCTAACCTAGGGTCATGCACGTAATAATAACTCCTCGGCACCCACTAGTCACCCTAGACACCTGCATCCTTCATCAAACGTTCATGCATACATGCTAGTTGTTAAGTGTTTCTTTACTGTTATTTTCCAGTATCGCTCGCTTCAGAGCCCGAAGAAGGAGACCACCCGGCTTACACCTCCGCGCCAGATCAGGAACCCGGTGATCAAGGCAAGCAGAGCTTGTTGCATCTTTCCATTGTTACTTATATGCTTTACTTGATTATATGTTGGTGTGTGGATCGTTACTTGGAATGTGTGGTTAAGTTCGGTAAAACTAGCATGTTAGGATGTGCTGCCAGTTGTGTCCAGCGATAGCTGGGAATTAATCCGGTTCCTCTAATAACTTAAACCTACTAAAGTGAGATGTGAGAGCCGAGGGTGTGCTCGACGGATACGGTTGGTAGGTTCTACCATCCTGAGGTGATTCCGTCGTAGCACTCCCTTATCACCGCGTGGACGTTAGCAGAAATCTCTGCCATGGACGTTTCTCATGGTAAGCCTCAGTCACTTGGAGATTAGCTACCTCCGAGTGAAGAGCACTGGTTATTTCCATGGGGATGTATATGCCGGTAACGATCCGAAAGATTAAGTGAATGTGTGTCATGATGGCTCATTGTCAATGTTGCGATGTGGGCTGTCCCAAGTGAGTGGGAAATGGCAAGTGAGTGCCATGTTGCTTATTCATCGAGGTGTATAGTTGGCAAGTGAGTGCCTCTATACCCATACATTGAGGTGTATACATGACAAGTGAGTACCATCATGCCCATTCGTGGAGATGTATGAATTCTGAATTGTGAGTTATTTTCCATGGTTAATCTCCTTCTGTCGATGGAATGCTTGTATGTTTGTACCTTCCAACTTGAGTTATGTCATGTTTAATTACTGCTATACTAGTATGTGTAGGACATCTAATCAAGCACGAATAAGTCTTGCGAGTACTTTTGTACTCACCTAGGATATTCCTAGATCATTGCAGGTGAGCCGGTGGTCGAGGACTTTTTCGACGACGCTTGAAATTGTGGTTTCCTTGGTTAGCTATCGACTCATGGGATTTTGATGACTCTTGGGCAGCGGTTGATGCACCACTGCGGATTTTGGGTCTTTTATTCCGCTGTGGCTTGAATGCTCCAAACTTAACTATGTTTCCGGTTATCGCCGACTGATGTAATCACATGGTCCCATGTGGACAGCTAGTTTATTATCGTAATGTAGTGCTTTGTTGTGATATACAAGTTGTTATTCAGGCTGCTCATACACCGTGCGTGAATGATATGAAGTGTATGGGTATGCCGTGAAGAGTTAATTAAAGCCGTTCCTCTTTTTACTACGTCCAGCAAGAATCGGTTGAGTGACCCACTGGCTGAGATGCTGTGCCGGCCGGGCAGGGTGTGGGAGTGTTCTACCGGGCTTTCGAGCAACCCACTAGCTTCCGAGCTAGGTTAGGGTGTGGGTAGAAGCGCCGGGCTCCTCCGATCTTGTTTTGCGTGGTAGAATTCGGGAACGACTCTAAATCTTCACCAGGTCAGGGAATCGTATGTGGTTCTGGGAAGTTTAGTCGCTTCTGGCCGGCTTGACCCACGGTGATAGATACATACGACGTAAGCGCGTATGGTATGTGGGTCAGGTGTCAGATCACTCCGCCTCGGTGAGTACGGCGCAGGTACCGTGCCACCGGGCCGACTGGTCCTTCGGCCCTTGGCGATCATCCGTTCCCTTAATCATATGTAATTCCTGGGTCCGTGACAGTAACAATGCAAGGATGCAACAGGCTCTGCTTGCCTTGATCACCGGGTTCCTGATCTGGTGCGGAGGTGTAAGCCGGGTGGTCTCCTTCTTCGGGCTCTGAAGCGAGCGATACCGGAAAATAACAGTAAAGAAACACTAAACAACCAGCTTCTATGCATGAATGATTGATGCTAGCTACATGTTCCTACGATGATGGGGGAATGCCGAGGAACTAAGACTACATGCATAGCTTGAGTTCGACTTGTCGAGACTATATGTAATACATGCATGCATAATACGGTAGGGTGCATCGGTGAGTTAGGGTTAACGCCGTTAGTGGCAGGGCATGGTAACCGTGTTAATTAAGTTGGTATAGTGAAAAGTAACCTAAGCTATATGTTCAAGGTAATTAGAATCGCGCAAGTTAGGGTTTATCGACAAAGTGTCGCTTAACGGGAGGGGAACTAGGGGAACTAGTTCTGGAAATTGTGTTTAAGCCAAATTGTAGGAAATCTCATAAGGTTTCTATTGATATAAAGTTCGCTAAATTTGGAGTTACGGTTCAAAAGTTACACATTATGGAATATCATCGTCTGAATCGCGAGGAACTACTTTAAACTCAATTTTATTCCATTTTACCTTTCAATTCTTGAAGTTTTGTTCCAGCCATAATGTAGAGAATTTTACAAGGTTTCCAGAAATATAGAATTTGCCCAATTTGGAGTTATGGTTTGAAAGTTATGGCTGTTTGAAATCGTACCCGAAATGGAAATCAACCCTAACCCTAATCTTCCTTTTTCGGCCAGACCTAAAATGCTAAGCGCACCCGAGAGCTACCCAGAAAATTTCTAAAATCCTACGCGCACCCAACAGTCTACCTCAAAACTCCAGCACATAACCCACCCAACCGACAGGTGGGGCCCTCGGGTCAGTGCTGACTGGGCAAGGAAATCCCAGTCAGCAGCTGACCGGGCACCTGGGACCAACCAGAGAAAGCCACGCATGCTCCCCTCTCATCTCTCTCTCTCTCTCACTCGGGTTCGGCCGGGGAATGGGCTCGGACGGCGGCGCACTCGCCGGAGCATCACCGGAAAGTGGCCGGGGCTCTGGAGGCCACGGCGGGTCTAGGGGAGAGCAGCGGAGGCTCGGGAAGCTCACCCCGGGCTCGTTGCGGTGCTCGGGGAGGACGGAGGAGCGCTGGGGAAGGCTGGGGACAACGATCGGCGGCGAAGAGCTTCGGCGGCCGGGGGGGGAGACGCTCCGGGCACGGATCTGCGAAAAAGAGAGGCGGAGGAGGTGAGGGGAGAGAAGAGGGAGCTCGGGAGCAAGGAGACAGAGCTCGGGGGCCTCTGGAACCGTAGCGGGAGCTCGCCGGAGTAGGTGGCCGGCCGCGGGGAAGAAGATGGCGTCGGGGTCCTCGGGAGCTGCTCTGAGAAAAAGAAAGGGGTCAGGGTGTTAGGGAGGATGAGGGCTAGCTAGGGGGCCGAGGATTGAAGGGAGGGGAAGACCGGAGCGGCGCCAATTTCTCACTGGAGTTGGAGTCGGCGTCGGGGAAGAAAAAGGGCTTCGGGAGCTCCGGCAGTGGGGGTCTAGGGTTTGGAGGCGGAGAAGAGCGAGGGGAGGGGCGCTGGTCCGGATAGCCCTTAAAAAGGGTGGCGCTGTCGGGACGCCGAGCGGATCCGCCGCCCACCATGGCCAGCCAGCGGCGGCGACGTGGTGCCGGGGTCCTAGCAAGCGGGCCCGGGCGCGGGAGCGGAGAGAGGAGGGAGGAGGGGCTGACAGCCGGGCCCGGAAGGTCAGAGAGAGAAAGGGGGGATAAGGCGAGCTGCGGCGGTTTAGCGGGCCGAGCGGGTTTCGGCCCGATTTCAATTAGGGTTTTGTTCTTTTTCATTTCTTTAATACCAGAGGTACTCCGGGCGTTATTTCATGTATAAATATTGCCCCAAAAATTCTGAAATTTTTCCAGAGTGTGTAAAACAATTTTTAAAACCTACTGTAAAGATTTGGAGTGGTTTAGATGTGTTTTGACATGAGGTCTAGTTCATTTCCAATATTTAACCTAATTTGGTTTTGGAATTGCAATTGGGCCCTTTGGACTTCTAAGAATTTCAAATTTTCTCCAGGTGTTCAATAGGGCATGTGGGGTCCACTGTGCAACTTTGAATTGGTCTGTGGTTCATTGACCTAATCTTTAGCTCCATTTCAAATTGACCAAGTTTTAGGGTTGAATTGGAGCTAGGTCTTGCGGACTTCGAAAACTTCCAAAGTTTTGCATGGGATTAGGGTTTGGATTGTTAAGGCTAAATGTAGGGTTTTGGAAGGTTTCATCCTTAGGGACCTCACATCATTTGCTTGGTTCCAATCTTTGTCCTCTTCTGCAATTCGGTTTCTTTTAAGTCCTAAATTAAGTTAGTGAACCCAGAAGGTGTTCAGGTGAGGAATCCAGGGAGAAGAGAGAGGGGAGGTTAGAAGGGGTGACCCATCAGAGGGAAACCACGGATCCTGCCACCTACTAGGGTTATAAACGTTATCTGATACTTCAAATAAATTGATTGGTGTTTGCTAGACTATCCACCGAGGATGAGATATGTACATATTCTATAAAGTTTCCTATTATTGTATTTTAGTTTAAATAAGGGGTGTGTTTGTGTGGGTGTTTACATGCATGAATATGATGACATGTATGCATGAATACGAGGCAAACCCTAATTGTCGAATCTGGGTATTACACGCCTCTCCCCGTCGATTCCCCGAAGCTGCCGCCCCTCCTAGAGCCTTTGGCCACCTCTCCGGCGAGAGCGCCGCCACCGGCCTCTTCTCCGGTCGGGTCCAAGGGAGAGAGAAAGGAGAGAGAGTGGGTGAGGGTGAAGAGGCCACGTGGCCTCTTTTTATTTGGCCACGGGTGCTCATGCGGGACCCGCATGTCAGTGGGTTAAGGTTATGGGTTGTAGTTTAGGGGTGAACCTCGCTCGGGTGGGCGTAGCAGTTAGGATAGCTCCTCGGGTGCGTGTAGTATTTGCAGATTTGGCCGAAATTGGAAAATTAGGGTTTAGGGTTTATTTCCATTTTTGGGTAAATCTTTGGAACGCAATAACTTTTGAACCGTAACTCCAAAAATTATAAATTTTGACTTTCTGGAAAGCTTATGAAATTTCCTTCAATATGGTTCAAACACAATTCCCAGATTTGCAATTAAAATTGGAGCCACACTTAAAAACCTATTAGTTCTTCTCCCCTCGCGTATTGTTCTTCGAGTGTTCA
The DNA here is from genome assembly GCA_019208055.1 of Stipa capillata. Taxonomy (NCBI): domain Eukaryota; kingdom Viridiplantae; phylum Streptophyta; class Magnoliopsida; order Poales; family Poaceae; genus Stipa; species Stipa capillata. Next base: position 123,063 of record JAGXJF010001865.1, read on the forward strand.
CAAGTTTTGATTCATAGCTCCAAATCGAGTGGTTTCAGTTGCGTTAGGATTGTATCGCCGAACACTTCCATACAATTCATGCTTCATGACATGGCCAATTACTGATAATAGTAAATTGCTAATCCCAGATGACTTTAAACCTAATCAGACATGCATGCATGGTTAGGTTACGATTCTATGTTCACAAGATTAAATTGAGTCATGCTCGCTGCTCTAATCATTTAACACCAGTAGGTCCTTTCAGAAATGGCATCTAGCATTATTCATCATGCATACATGCTGGGTCTCATTATTTCATTACCTCGTTTTGTTTCCAGTATCGTTTGTTGCTCAAAATAGAGCCCGAAGAAGGAGACCACGTGTCTTACGACTCCACGCAAGATCAGGAACCCTGTGATCAAGGCAAGCAGAGCTTGTTGCACATGTTACTATTATTATTTCTGTTTACTTGCTTAAATATATATCCGTGGGTGATCCTTTTTGGCTGAATGTGATGATGGTGAGTCGCGAGACTAGTATGTTAAGGTGTGTACGACCTTTGTTTGGGTTAATCTGAGAATTAAGCTTGTTGCCCTCATTAACTTGAACTTGAAATAAGTGAGATGTGAGAGCTGAGGGTTTTGCACGATGAATACGATTGGTAATTATCGAAGTGTCAGAATGCGACCAGGGGGTGGAAGTGTGTGTTTGTCGATGTACCAATCTGAGGTGACTTCATCGTGCATTTCCCTTATCACGCATGGATGTCACCGGAATCACCGCTATGGGTTTACCTGATGGCAAGTCTCGGTCACTTGGGAGATTAGCTACCTCCGGGTGGAGAGCACTCGATATCCCCATGGCGGTTGGATTGCCGGTAACGATCCGAGAGATTGACTTAAGATGTGTATATGATGGACAAGTTTTGAAATTGAGATGTGGGCTGTCCTAATTGACTTGGAAATGGTTAAGTGAATACTGTTAGGATTGAGCATTGATATGTGAGAATTCTGTTCCGGGCTGTGCTTATTGTGTTTCCCTGGTATACTGTTAATCCCATGTTCTTAATCCAGTATATTGTTACTCTGAGAAGCATCATGTTTACTAATGTTGTAGTAAATCCATGCGTAGGACATTTAATCAAGCACGAATTAGTCTTGCGAGTACTTTTGTACTCACCTAGGTTATTCCTAGAGCTTGCAGGTGAGCTGGTGGTCGAGGACTTTTTCGACGACGCTTGAAATTGTGGTTTCCTCGGTAGTGTTCGACTCATGAGATTTTGTGGGAATGTTTTGAACAGCGGTTGATGTGCCGCTGTGGGCTTTGTTTATTTTATCCGCTGCTACTCGTTTCACTTTATGAATTTGACTAAAACTTTCGGTTATAGCCGAGTGATGTAATCGTTTGTTCACAAGGTGGATAGCTAGTAGTATTATCATATCGTAGTGGTTCGTGTGATGATATTCATGCTGTCCAACATATGACCCCACCTCCCGTCTATTATGCGTGTATGTTGAATGGGGAGTGTGGTTGGTTGCATATGGAGGTACTTGATGTTTTACCCTGATTCCATCGAAATGCAAAGTGAAAGTATGGTCCATTGCCAAAGTGAGTCATACGCGTTAAGCGTATGTGTTTTGGAATCGTGATCCCTCGATCAGGCCGTGGTAAGTCATACGCATTGCGCCGTATGCATATCGCACGGGGCGGGGGTGGGCCATAGTTCGTCGCAGGTAGCGGCTATGGTCACCGTCTTCACTTGTTGTGAATTCATGGAATCAAGTTAAAATACCGGGTCCCTCACAGCTTGGTATCAGAGCCGAGCTGACCGTAGGAAGCCAATTGCAGGTGGTCGCTAGTTAGGACTTGGCATCGCCGAGAAAACTACTTGCAAAGTTAAACCCTATGTTTAAACTCAGTAAGTAGATTGCTTTTTATTCCTCTTCCTCATCGCTCTTAGTTCTGAACTTTTCTCCCCTATTGCATTTGTTTTTGCTTGTGGCTGACTATGACCTATCCTTTGTTTTGTTAGATGGAATTTCCTCAGTTGGTGCATGCCACCCATGCCTTGGATGTTGATGGGTTTCCGGAGGTACTGTTGTACATGCTCCGGGAACTCGGATTCCCATGTCTCCCCGAGTATCTTGTGCATAGAGCCGACCTAGGGTTTGGCATGTACGAGTACTGGGCGCGCGTGTTCATCAAACCGCGTGAGAGTGACCCTCCACATCAGCCGTGCTTCTTCAATGGATATGGAGCTGAGTTGGAGTCTGCAGTCCAGGATGCCGCATGTTCTACCATGTGTCATCTTCGACATGAGCTTCCGGGCCTCGCCGAGGGCCCCTTCTCCTTCTTCCCGTCGCGTACTCCCATGGAGGACGTGGCACCATCGGAAGACTTTACCCAGGAGAGCAACGTGGCACTAGCCCATTTGGGGCGCCTCGTCTGGTCCTTGGACGTGGCGTACCGTGCCCGTGGATTCGAGATGAGATGGTATCATCACGTCTCCTCATCTCCCTAGAGCTTGCTCACCACCAACGGATGGATTTTGCTCCACCCCCTCATTTCTGGACCGGGGAAGGCATCTACTCGGTCTATGAAGGAGGTCCGTGGGTGCACCGTTACCCGTCCGTGGGCGGAATGGAGATTGGATTTCCACCCGAGGTGTTGCGCTCTCAAATGTCGGTGGGCAGCGTTCGTCGCATCCCCTCTTTGGTTCCTCAGTTTGGGCATAGGATCCCTTTGTTCCATTCCTTGGTTCCTCTCCCTACCAATTTGGAGGCTTACGAGCTCAGTCGTCGCAATGAAGGAGCTCTGTATAGCCCTTAACAGTGCTGTCCAAAATTTCAGCACTAAGTTGTGGTTTGTATTTTGTGGTGTAAGCTGAACCAAATCTTAGGTTTAAGGTATCTTTTGGAGGCATGTAATCGGGCATTAGTGGCTGCAATTTTGGCACATGGTTAACGTTTATTTCACCATAAGGTGATCTAAACCGCAGCCCCATCCATGAACTATGTTGAACGTATTAATGCAAATTGCATATTATTGTCAATCGTTCTCGCAGTTGTTTTGTACCTCATTTTCTCATGAAAATGTGTATGAAATGATGTGGCATGTTCATGAATACTTCGCTGCACCGCTGTGGAAATACTTTAGTCTTCCATCCCTCAAGTGTTGCCATCTTATTCCATGGTCGTTTGGTTGCAACAGAATGGCTTCAGGAACATGTGGAGCTGCCCGTGGTCGCCGTGAACGTGAGGAAGAGGAAGTGCCACCGCCTCCCCAGCAACCCAACATAGCAGACTTGCTGGCAACTCAGAACCGCATTCTGGAGCAACTCGCGTGCAATCAAGGCGCAGCAGGCGGTCAAGCGCGAGGTGGGTTAGCTGATTTCCAGCGAACTCAGCCAGCCACCTTTGATCATGCAGATGATCCACTGGAAGCAGATAATTGGATCCACACTATTGAGAGGAAGTTACAGCTGGCCCAGTGTGCGGAGGGTGACAAGGTCAACTTCGCTTCCCACTACCTGGAAGGAGCTGCCGCAGATTGGTGGGAGAACTTTCGGGCCATGCAAGCCGCCGGCCATGTGGTCACGTGGGCCGAGTTCCGAACCGGCCTTCATGAATTCCACATTCCCTCTGGTATCATGGCACTGAAGAAAGAGGAGTTCCGTGATCTCCGCCAAGGCAAGAAGCCCATCTTAGAATTCCTTCGTGAGTTCAATCACCTAGCACGGTATGCCTCGCGTGAAGTGTCTACTGATGAAGACAAAGTAGAGAAATTCATGGGCAAGTTGAATGAGGAGATGCAAGCTCGATTGGCCACTGTTGATGTGCGTAACTTTCAACACCTAGTGGATAAGGCCATCAAGGTAGAGGCCAAGGAATTGGCCCTCGACAAGACTCGCAAGCGAGAAAGGGAAATGCTGAGGTCTGCTGCCAGTAGCTCGCAGAAACAGCGGGTGTGGCAACCAACACCACCCCGTCCTACGGGTCCGTCCTCACAAAGGCCACAGGGGTTTAACCCTCGCCCTACGCAGCAAAGCTTTCAGCCTCGTTCCCAGGGAGGACAGCTGCGGTCTTCCTTGGATATGAGCAAGATTAAATGCTATAACTGCGAAAATATGGGACACTTTGCGGACCGTTGTTCCCTTCCGCGCTCAGGACTCAACTTCGCCCCCAAGGCGCAGCCTGGGCAATCCAGTGGAGGACCTCAAGCCAGAGGACCAGTCTCCAACAAACCCCCAGTTGCAGGCCGTGGCAGGGTGAACCACGTCACCGCCGACAAAGCGCAGAATGCCCCAGAGGTGGTGTTGGGTACGCTTTTCGTAAACTCAACTCCTACCACCGTTCTGTTTGATTCTGGAGCATCTCATTCCTTTATATCCAGTAAGTTTGCAAATGATAATCATGTTCCATCCTCAGCATTGCATCTTCCCCTCATTATTGCAACACCTAGCTCGGAGTTGAGGACTGAGCTTGTTTGCGAGGGTGTTAAGATAGAAATTGGTGGGGAATCCTTTCTAGCCAATATGGTGGTCCTTGGATCATTTGCCTCCATGGTGTTCCCTTAAGAATCGTTTCAGATCGAGGCACCCAATTTACCAGCCGGTTCTGGAAATGCTTATACGAGGCTATGGGAACTTCTCTGTCCTTTAGCACAGCATTTCATCCTCAAACCGGAGGTCAGGTGGAGCGGACAAATCAAATTCTTGAGGACATGTTGAGGTCGTGTGCTCTCACATTGGGTTCCAATTGGGAGGACTGCTTGCCATATGCGGAATTTGCCTACAACAATAGTTATCAAGCTAGCCTCGGTATGGCCCCTTTTGAAGTGCTCTATGGAAGAAGATGTAGGACTCCACTGAACTGGTCCGAGACCGGTGAGAGGCAATTCTTTGGACTGAATGCAATTGAGGAAGCCGAAGACCAAGTTCACCTCATACGGGAACGCCTTCGTGAAGCCCAGTCTAGGCAAAAGAGCTATGCTGACCCTCATCACCGAGAAGTTACATTCCAGATTGGAGATAGTGTGTATCTCAAGGTCACTCCATTCAGAGGTGTCCGCCGTTTTGCAATGAAAGGAAAGCTAGCTCCTCGTTATATCGGTCCCTATCGAATCCTAGCCAAACGAGGAACCGTGGCCTACCAATTGGAATTGCCTCCTTGGCTGTCTCGGTTGCATGATGTCTTCCATGTGTCCTAGCTAAAAGCTTGCCATCGCGTCCCCGAGATGAAGATCAACCCTGAGATGGAAGTACTACATGAAGATCTTACATATCGAGAACACCCGGTGTGTATTCTTGATGAGACCGAGCGCAAAACCCGGAATCGCACAATCAAGCTCTTCAAAGTGCAGTGGAGCAACCACACGGAAGACAAAGCCACATGGGAATGCGAAGATTGGCTCAAGGCTAAGTTTCCATCCTTGTTTGTCGACCGTTAGAGATCTCGGGTCGAGATCTTTTTAAGGGGGGTAGGTCTTGTAATACCCAATTCCGTTAATTGGGTTTTTGCCATGCATTCATGCATACATGTCATCATCCCCGCACACACACCTTGTTTAAACTTAAATTTACAATAATTATATTTTATAGGATACGTACATGTCACGGACCCGGGAATCACATATGACTAGGGGAACGAGTAATCGCCAAGGACCGAGAAACCAGTCGGCCTGGTGGCACGGTACCTGTGCCGTGACACCGAAGCAGAGTGGTCCGACACCTGACCCACATACCATACGCGCTTACGTCGTATGTATCTATCACCATGGGTCAAGCCGGCCGGAAGCGACTAAACTTCCCAGAACCACATACGATTCCCTGACCCGGTGAAGATTCAGAGTCGTTCCCGAATTCTACCACGCCGAGCAAGATCGGAGGAGCCCGGCGATTCTACCCACACCCTAACCTAGCTCAGAAGCTAGTGGGTCGCTCGAAAGCCCGGTAGAACACTCCCACACCCTACCTGGCCGACACAGCATCTCAGCCAGCGGGTCGCTCAACCAATTCCTGCTCGACTTAGTAAAAAGAGGAACGGCTTTAACTCTTCACGGCATACCCATACACTTCATATCATTCACGCACGGTGTATGAGCAGCCTGAATAACAACTTGTATATCACAACAAAGCTCTACAATACGATAGTACTAGTATCTGTCCACCTTGGGACAAAATATTACATCACTCGGCCATAACCGAAAGTTTTATTCGAAACCACAAAGTGAAACGAGTAGCAGCGGATGGAATAAATAAGGCCCACAGCGGCGCATTAACCGCTGTTCAAAACATTCCCAAAATAACCCCATGAGTCGAACACTACCGAGGAAACCACAATTTCAAGCGTCGTCGAAAAAGTCTTCGACCACCGGCTCACCTGCAAGCTCTAGGAATAACCTAGGTGAGTACAAAAGTACTCGCAAGACTTATTCGTGCTTGATTAAATGTCCTAAGCATGGATTTACTACTGCAGGAAATAAACATGATGCTTCTCAGAGTAACAGGATACATAATTAGGAACATAGCATAAACAACGTGAAGGAAGGACCAGGTAGGTAACATGCTAATCAAGCTACATACAGATCAATGTCACCACCAGGTCCATTGAACCTGTCGACGATTGGTAAACCGGCGATCTTACGGTACTCGCGAGATGATGATTACTGGGGGGTAGGGACCTCTAGGGCCCAAGTGCCAGAGAGATCTGACAGCAAGGAACAGCCGTTTTTATACAGGTTCGGGCCTCCCTCAGGATAATAACCCTACGTCCTGTTGCTATATATTGATCGGGAACACGCTTTACAATGGGGGTGTATGTTAGTGGCTATCCTAGGCCTAGTCGTAGACTAATCCTAGCTAATCTTCCGGGCTCGACTCCTTCGAGACTGCGGGTCTTCTAGAGCTTCGCCTTCTGACTTGACCTAGATTGACTTCTTGCGACTTGTTGTCACCTAGCTTGACCTCCCCTCCCCTATGGGATTACTGATCCTTATATAGGGGGGTACCCAGGGTCGTACTGGACGTGGACTTACGCCCGAGTAGGACTCTGGCCTCCTTAAACGTCGGGATTGACTTTCCTAGTTTAAGGGGAGTCTTCTTTTCTTAGAGGAATTGCCTTATCGTCCGAGGGTCCTTATCAGGTACGTGGTACCTTCCTAAAGCCTCAGGGAAGTGTATACGGGTACCCCGAATACACGGGATACTGTACTACGCATCATCAAGCCCCCCATCAGTACGTGAAGTGAGGTCAAGATGGTTTGGTTGGAAATCTGCCCTTGTCGGGGAACACCCGAGCAGGCGACCCGAGTAGTCCTTGTCGATGACTTCTCCGAGTAGATTTAATCTCTACCGAGTAGTCACCAGAACCTTATCGGAATAATTCCTTGGAAAAACCCAGAATACTTTTCTGACCTGATCTGGTCCGTCGATCACGGATACGCGTTCGCCTGGCATATTTCTAGGAAACGGAACCATCGTGGCAGAAAATTCGCGTGGTGATGAAGAATCTTTTCTCTCTCTGGCCCATCTCTTGGGTCGTGGGTTGTCAGACCCTCTTTTTCCCGCGACGTGCCCTGTGCGCGAAAAAAGCAACTGTCCGCATTAAATGCGATTGAACTGATTACGCCGTGAACCGCGCCCGGCGATCGTTCAAATCCTTTAGGAGTTCAAGAATTGGGGTTTTGCCCGCATTGCATTCCTACCCCCTAGCATTCTTGCTCTCTTCATCGTCTTCCTCGCACCCATGGCCGGGAACTCCTTGGCGGATAACTTGTGGCCACGCTCAGAGATGACCGAGGCAAATCTCGCGTCTTCCTTGGAGCTGGCTCTTATTCGATCAACCCATCAGGCCGAATTCCGGCCCGTCCGGGGAGAGCGATCCCCTAAACCTGAATTCGGTTGGCTGGTTATCTTTCCTGATTGTTTCCGGTGCGGGTTTTTCTTGCCTCCCTCCACCTTCTTACAATCGATATTCCACTTCTATCGGGTCGAGGTGGTAAACCTCGATCCGGCATCATACATTCTCCTTAGTGTATTCGCCCACCTATGCGAAGCCTACCTCGGAATCCGGCCACCGCTGGACCTATTTAGATACTACCATAAGGTGGAAAGAACCCAGAAGAAGATAGCAGGGGGCGCAAGCATCCGCCTCCGAGAAGAAAGGATCACCGAGTACATCGACGCCCCCGAAATCCGGCTCTTCCCAGGGTGGGAGCATGGGTGGTGCTACTGCCGCCCCTCGTCTTCCTTGGGCATAAGGTACTGGGGAACGCCGCCTGAAGTTGCATCCTCTTGGACCGATGAGGCCCTACTCGACTCCCGCCTCCAGCATCTAATCGGAGAAATCGCGGCCCTTCGGACTCGAGGCCTATCCTCTGCCGACGTGGCCGCCGACTTCATCAGGCGCGGAGTTTGTCCTTTACGGTTCAGGGAAACAGGTGCTTGGGACTTGTCGAGCAACCCCTATCAACGGTGGAGAAAACTGGGTAAATTTCTACCCTCTCACCAGAGTAGGGATAGCCCGTCGAAGTACCATAACCCTTCCTTTTGCCTTAAACAGCTCTCCCCGAAGCGGAGGTATCCGAGAAGGTGGAAGCCCTCTTCACGCATGTACCTTCCCCTGACCGTCCGATGGTCCCTACATCGTTACCCCTTCGACCTCCCAACGAGAAGGAAGAGGTTCTAGCGGTAATCCCTTTTTCCATACGGTCTCTGATTCCTCACGCCCAACTCTCATTGGTTTGGCGGGAAAAACCCCCTCTGCAGCAAGAAGGACGCGCGGTAGACAATCCGGAAGCTGGACCCTCCATCCCTAATCGAGACTCGACCGAGGTCGACGTCCCAGGCCGCGGGAACGCTAATCCGGCCGAGAAGACGGAAGGAGCTACACGGGGTGAGATAAGCTCCGTACCGCCGCCTTGTCTCCGTAAAGCAGTGGATTCTTCAGATCGACGAAGGCGCTTTAATTCACTGAAGAGGGCAAGGTACTGTCTTCTTGCTTCCTATTTTATCAAGCTTATCGATCTCTTCTTCTGATATGCGATCCACAGGGACACTTCTCCGTCAGCCCCCGCGCCTGCCACTGTTCTGCAGAGGAAACCCTCCATCAAGTTACGTCCTGGTCGGGGCTCGGCGGGCGGGGCACCCTCCTCCTTGCCTGCCCAGGACCGGCCGACGTCTGAACTTTCTAGCGGGGAGGCTTCGGCCGAAGAGGACCCTATGGCGCTACTCGGACCCTTGATGGAGGTAAGAAAGACTCCCGCTCCTTAAATGGTTCCGTCGACTGATCCTGCCATCCTGACTGACCCGGGTGCCTTCTTTCCAGCGCGCCCGCGCTAAGTGGGACTCTACTCGCGGCGAGGTCCACTCACTTCGCCGCGAAGTCAACTCGCTCCGCGGTGAGGTCCACTCTCTTCACGGTGTAAATGGCATACTCCGAGACCAGTCGGCCCAACTTTCCGAATCTCTTTCTCGGGAGCGGGTGAGAGCTTCGACCGCTGAGGGTAGATTGTTGAAGATGGCGGACCTCCTAGAGCAGGTGCTTACCACAGTCGGCGCGTCTGTCCGATCCACCGAAGGCTTTCCTGATTGTCTGGCGGAACTGGATCGCGTGGCTCAGGAATTGTCCGGGCGCTTTCGCCTACCCGACTTGTAACTGCGTAGCCCTTGCGCATCGGACATGTACAACTTTTCTTCAGTAAATCGCTTTTTTGGCCGAATCCCAGGACCAGGCCCCGATTGTTCATTCGAGAGACATTCTCGAGTGGACAATCGACTAGCCTCAAACGTAGAACTTCTGGAGTTGGTCGATGTTCCAGGAATTCTTTAGGACTCGGCCGTCTTCCATTGCTAATCGGAAAGATCCTGGTCTGGTAGCTTCGACTATCGTGTACGGACCTTCCCATTTAGGAGAAAGCTTATTACTGTTGCTTTTGTTTTGTACGAGTCGTAGGACGAGGTCCCCGACCTGCAATGAACGTTGTCGGACACGCCTGTCGTAATAGCGACGGAGCTTTTGCTGATATTGGGTGGCCCGTAGCAGGGCTTGGGTCCGTTTCTCCTCGATGAAGTTGAGGTCGTCCTCTCTTCGAGGGATCTCTCCCTTGTCGGAATATAGCTTCACCCGTGGCGATTTTAGGATAAGTTCACATGGCAGCATGGCCTCGGCCCCATATACCAAACCAAACGGAGTTTCTCCGGTGGCCCGATTAGGGGTTGTCCGTAAGGCCCAGAGTACGGAGGGCAACTCGTGAACCCAAGCTTTGGCGTGGGCGGAGAGTCTGTCGAAGACGCGAGTCTTCATCCCCTGAAGTATAAGTCCGTTGGCGCGCTCGACCTGTCCGTTGCTCTGTGGGTGTGCAACCGAGGCATAGCATATCTTGGTGCCGAGCTCGGTACAGTATTCGATGAAGTCGGAGCTGGAAAACTGGGTACCGTTGTCGGTTATGATTCTGCTCGGGACGCCAAATCTGGTCATAACGTTTCGCATTATGAACCGTTTGGCTGCCTCTGATGTGATCTGCACGACAGGTTCAGCTTCGATCCATTTGGTGAATGTATCGATTGCGACGAAGATGAACTTATAGCCCCCAGGTGCCACCGGGAATGGTCCTAGGATATCGAGACCCCACGCGGCAAATGGCCATGACAAGGGAATAGTTTGTAGTGCCTGGGTGGGCTGGTGAATGCGTCTGCGGTGGAATTGACACTGACGGCATCGCTTCACTAACTCGCTCGCGTCATGTAGGGCTGTCGGCCAATAGAAACCTTGTCTAAAGGCCTTTCCGACCAGGGTTAGGAAAGATGCATGTGCCCCGCACACCCCTCCATGGATCTCTTCGAGTAGTCTTATACCCTGCGTCTGAGGGATACACCGCATGAGCACTCCGTGCGCCCCTCGTCGGTAGAGGGCCCCATCGACCAAGGAATACATCTTGGCGCGCCGGGCAATTTGCTCGGAAAGTGTATCGTCCTCAGGGATAGTTCGATCGAGAAGGTACTTGCGGATGGACTCTATCCACGACTCTTCAAGATCGAGGGGAGCGACGAGGTGACCCGCCACTCCCCTCGGAGCGTCAATACCTGGTGACACCCTTGAGTGGTGCCTATCTACCACTCCTTCGTCCTCGGGTTCCAAAGAACTTACGGACGGCGTCGAGATCCTTTCTACAAAGGCCCCGGGTGGGCATGGAGACCGCGAGGAGGCTAGGCGGGCAAGACTGTCGGCTTGGCAGTTATCCTTTCGAGGGATATACCGTACTTCAAAACCAACGAACTTCCTCTCTAGCTTTCTCACCTCTGCGAGGTAGGCAGCCATATTCGAGTCTGTGGTCTGGTACTCCTCGGATACTTGCCTTGCCACCAACTGTGAATCTCCATTCACAAGGAGGCGGCGAATCCCAAGGGCAGAGGTGACCCGGAGACCGGCTAGCAAACCTTCGTACTCGGCCACGTTATTCGTAGCCGGGAAGTCAATCTGCAGTATGTACTGCAGGCGTTCTCCAGTTGGAGAGGTCAAGACTATTCCGGCCCCCGCACCTTCGATGGTTAACGAACCATCGAAGTGCAACGTCCAGATGTCGTCCTTTGCTGCTGGTGATGCCGAGTTGTCGGGTTCCGTCCATTCGGTGATGAAGTCAGCGAGGACTTGCGACTTTACGGCCGTACGCCGGACGAAGTGGATGTCGAATTCTCCGAGCTCGACAGCCCATTTGGCGATTCTGCCAATGGCTTCGCGGTTGCGGAGGATTTCTCCCAGAGGATAGGTGGTCGGAACCATGATCGTGTGGGCTTGGAAATAGTGTCGGAGCTTGCGAGATGTAGTGAGGACCGCGTACAGGAGTTTTTGAACTTGAGGATAGCGCTCCTTAGGCCCGTGTAGAATCTCGCTGATGTAGTATACTGGTTTTTGGATTTTCTCACGGTGCTCAGGAGTTCCGCGTTCTACTGTCAGTACTCCGCTGACCGCGGCCGGTCCGGCTGCGATATAAAGTAGTAACGTTTCTTCGGGATTGGGCGCGACCAATACCGGAGGGGTTGTCAGGTACTCTTTGAGTTCTTGGAATGCCGCTTCAGACTCCGCTGTCCATTCGAAGCCGTCGTGTTGTCGCAGATGTTTGAAAAATGGGATCCCACGGTCCCCTAATCGGGAGATGAATCGGCTCATGGCCGCCATGCAGCCCGTGAGTCTTTGGACGTCTCGGACTGTTCTTGGAGACTTCATTTCAGCGATCGCCCGTATTTTATCGGGGTTCGCCTCGATCCCTCGGTGTGATACCAGAAAACCGAGTAGTTTCCCGGCGCAGACTCCGAAGGTGCACTTTTCTGGGTTTAGCATGATTCTGTTTCTTCGGAGGTTGGTGAATGTTTCCAACAGGTCCGAGATTAGGTCTTCTTTCTTCTTTATTTTCACGACGAGGTCATCGACGTATGCTTCGACGTTTCGACCAATTTGGCTGTGGAGGGCGAGCTGCATTCCGCGTTGATACGTTGCTCCCGCGTTCTTTAGCCCAAAGGGCATTTTTGAGTAGCAGAAGACTCCGAATGGAGTTATGAAGGAGGTTTTTTCCTCATCTTCCTGGCACATGCTTATTTGGTGGTAGCCCGAATAAGCGTCGAGAAGGCTTAGGTAGTCACACCCCGACGTTGAATCCACTATCTGGTCTATTCTGGGTAGGGGGAAAGCATCCTTGGGGCAAGCCTTGTTAGATCTGTGAAATCGACGCACATCCGCCACTTCCCGTTGGCCTTTTTAACCATGACTGGATTCGCAAGCCATTCGGGGTGCTCTACTTCCCGGATGAAACCGGCCTTTAGGAGCTTTTCGATTTCCACCTTGATGGCTTCTTTTCGATCCGGGGCGAATCGTCGTAGCTTTTGCTTCACAGGTGTGGCGTCTTGGCGGACAGCCAGCCTGTGCTCAATCACTTCTCTAGGGATTCCGGGCATGTCGGATGGTTGCCATGCAAACACGTCTGAATTATCGCGGAGGAACGTCGTGAGAGACGACTCTAAATCTGAGTCGAGTGTCGACCCGATCCGAACTGTCTTGGAGGGCTCTGATGGATCCAGAAGGACTACTTTCACTTCGCCATGGGTTCTCACGGCTGCGTGGGTTTTTGAGGGCATAAGCTCTCCGCTCCCCGAAAGCACGTGGTCGAGGCTCCGCTTGTCGCAGAGGAGTGCTTCTCTGGGGGAGCTCCTTATCGTAAGTACGCCTTTTGGGCCGGGCATCTTTATGCACTGGTATGCATAGTGCGCAGCTGCCATGAACTTGGCCAGGGTAGGTCGTCCTAGGATAGCATTGTAAGCTGTCTCGAAATCGACTACATCGAACAGAATTTTCTCTGTTCGGAAATTCTCTGGTGTACCGAGGGTAACCGGGAGAGTGACTTGCCCAATCGGCGTGGCCGATGAGCCCGGGACGATGCCGTGGAAAGCGTGCGTCACCGCCTGGACGGATGATCGTGGCACTTGCATGGCATCGAGGGCGTTGGCGAATAGGATATTGAGGGAGCTCCCTCCGTCTATTAGCACGCGGCCGACTCGGCAGTTGTTGATCGTGGGCTCGACCATGATCGGGTACCGTCCCGGTCGAGCACAGTTTTCGGGGCAATTAGCTTGATCGAATGAGATTGCTACCTCCGACCACTTGATCGCTCGAGGAACTCGCGGCACACTCGCGAGGACTTCCCGGGCGATCGCCTTATACTGCCTCTTGGACTCATAAGAGGTTGAGCCCCCGAATATGTGCTCAATTGCTCTGACATGCCCCTGGAAAGGCTCAGGGGTGGAATCACTGTCCTCGGAAGATGTCTCCCGGCTGTTGTTAGCGACCTGAGGATTTTCCTCGCGGAACCTCTCTCGCTCTTCCCGGAGGTATTTCTTGAAGATGCGGCATTGGCGCAGATCATGCGAGTCGGTCTGGTGGAAGTCGCACCAGGGCTTGGACGCCTTGTCGGAGGGTGTTGCGGGCTTATCTTTGGAGCGTGGCTTCCAGGTACGCTTCTCGGTGACGTTTGCCATCACCTCATCGGTTCTGGTCCTCTTTTCCTTGTTCCCTCCGGAGGGCTTCTTCTTGCGCTTGGTTTTGCGCGAGTCGCCTCTCGATTGGAGGGGAGAACTGGTAGACTCGCCCCGCTGTTGCTTAATGTAACGCAGGGTTTCCTCCGCGCAGGCAGCCTTCTCGGCCAGGTCCATAAGCTGCCTGGTGGTTCTTGGTGGTCGCATGATCAGGTCGTGTGTGCACATCTCGTTTCGACTGCCCCGAGTGAAGGCGCGGATGACATCCGAGTCCGTTATCTCAGGTATAGTGTTGCGGACAGCACTAAACCTTTTCGTAAACTCGCGGAATGTCTCATCTGGTCGCTGGACGACGAGGAATAGGTCGTCGACTCGACCAGGCCTTGGGAAGGTACCCTGGAAGTTCCCGAGTAGCATGTTGCATAGCTGACCCCAGGAACGGATTGTTCCTGGGGGGAGGTTCGTCAACCACGTCCTAGCGGCTCCTCTGAGGGCGGTAGGGAGGTAGTTGGCCATCACCTTCTCGTCGCCGCCGGCTGCCTCGATCGCGGTGGTGTAGATCTGGAGGAACTCCACAGGATTCGTGGTTCCGTCGTATGATTCGAGCGAGCCTGGCTTGAAACGAGAAGGCCAACGCACTTGTCGGAGTTCCTGAGACAGCGCTTGACATCCGCTGAAGGATCCCCGATAAGGCACGTTTTCGTCGCTATTCGGGGTCGAGGATCGGCCCTGAGCACGGGTGTTGTGTGTGTGGTCTCTCCGAGAAGGTTGTTGCTCCTGTTGGCGCCTTTGACGGCGGCGCCGCTCGAGCTGTTCTCGGAGGTCCACCGGTTGCTCCTCCTGAGGAGACCGGTTTCTGGGGTGTCGTCCCTCCTGATCTCGTTCTTCCAACGGAGGAGGGGTGTGCACCCGAGCAGAGCTGTTGGTCACCGATCTAGCTCGAGAAGACTCGGCCTGGTTTTGAGCCTCTCGGAGGTCAGCCCCCAGCCGTTGTAGCCACTGTACGCCCGCGGGTGTAGATAGATCTGCTACGGGAGGCTGTGACAATAGATTGCGCACTTCCGCAAGTCTTCGAGCAGTTCGGGACACGTACTCCCTCGTCCCTGGGGGGGAATTTTCTCCTAGGGCAGGCAGGTCTCCGTCCCGACGAGGGGTTCGCTCCCCATCGGCGGGCAGACTCCCGCCCACGTGGGAACCATCCAGCGCGTTACGTGGATGTGAGCCCCCGGGCAAATCTGGATCTACGGGGTCTTCTCGACCGTCATTGATCGTGAGTACCATCCGAGGCCCTTGGCTGGACGACGTGTACTCGTATTCCATCGCGTTGTCCTCATCGGACACAACGCGGGTAATGTCTTGATCGTACTCATGATCAGAATTAGCGGGAGAAATTCCAGCCATGGGGCTGGTCGTTCCCGCCGGGGAGTCGTCATTCAAGACCAACTTCCCGCTGAAGGCCCTGGCGCACTCGGTTCTGAAGTGGTCAGCTTCGCAATCCGAGTCCTCTCCAGGGGCGTATTCTCCGAAGTCAACCCGATCCGTTACCGGGTACGGGTCCATGGGGCCAAAGTTGTCGTAGAAGCCCTGGTCCGAGTACCCAGTACGGGGCGAGATTGCGATCGGTTTTCCTGCCGCACTCGCTACTTCCTCCTCGGACGAGGCCGAGGAGGGCTGTGCGAAAGGCGCTGTGATCTGATCGCGCCTAGTTGCGCGTCCTGCCGACTTTGAATCTTCCTGGACGGCTTGGTCCGGAGAGGTCCCCACGGTCGGCGCCATCTGTCGACGATTGGTAAACCGGCGATCTTACGGTACTCGCGAGATGATGATTACTGGGGGGTAGGGACCTCTAGGGCCCAAGTGCCAGAGAGATCTGACAGCAAGGAACAGCCGTTTTTATACAGGTTCAGGCCTCCCTCAGGATAATAACCCTACGTCCTGTTGCTATATATTGATCGGGAACACGCTTTACAATGGGGGTGTATGTTAGTGGCTATCCTAGGCCTAGTCGTAGACTAATCCTAGCTAATCTTCCGGGCTCGACTCCTTCGAGACTGCGGGTCTTCTAGAGCTTTGCCTTCTGACTTGACCTAGATTGACTTCTTGCGACTTGTTGTCACCTAGCTTGACCTCCCCTCCCCTATGGGATTACTGATCCTTATATAGGGGGGTACCCAGGGTCGTATTGGACGTGGACTTACGCCCGAGTAGGACTCTGGCCTCCTTAAACGTCGGGATTGACTTTCCTAGTTTAAGGGGAGTCTTCTTTTCTTAGAGGAATTGCCTTATCGTTCGAGGGTCCTTATCAGGTACGTGGTACCTTCCTAAAGCCTCAGGGAAGTGTATACGGGTACCCCGAATACACGGGATACTGTACTACGCATCATCAGAACCAATTCCAAATCAATTGGGGAAGCCCATAGTTCAAATCCAAATGGATCCATCATATTCACAATTTCATTCAATCTCTCGGACCGTTTCGACAATACAACCACTACGGGTATACGAGTGCATTACCCCTTGGAGGTTGCAAGGCTCCAAGTGGAATTATACTTACCATCCGACATACCCTAGTGTCGATTTCGGTAACGTCCACGCGGTGATAAGGGAGTGCCACGAAGGAATCACCTCAGGATGGTAGGACGGCAAACACACTTCAAAACACCGAGGGCCGTATGCATTTCTCAAGATAACCTACCAACCGTATCCATCGAGCACACCCTCGGCTCTCACATCTCACTTTAGTAGGTTCAAGTTATTAGAGGAACCGGATTAATTCCCAGCCACTGCTGGACACAACTGGCAGCACATCCTAACATGCTAGTTTTACCGAACTGAACCACACATTCCAAGCAACGATCCACACACCAACATATAATCGAGTAAAGCATATAAGTAGCAATGCAAGGATGCAACAAGCTCTGCTTGCCTTGCTCAGGTTGTTCCTGGTCTTGCGTGGAGTCGTCAGCCGGGTGGTCTCCTTCTTCAAACTCTGACGTAAAGTAATTTGAGGTACCGGAAAGGAAACGGCAAAAAGAAGACAATGAGATCTAGCATGTATGCATGATGAATGAGTCTAGATATGCAATTCTAGAGTGAATTATTGGTATTAGAAATCTAGGGCAATAAGAATTTATAATTGGTTATAGTGGTTTTTAGGTATGACCCTAATGCATGCATGAAATGTCGATTTCGCTTATTTACATGTAAGGTTAAGGTGGCTAGGCACATTATACAGTCCTAATTCAAAGTGTGGATATTCTAAGAGTATTCGACGATACAAGGTGAACGCCACTGGAATTACGTAATTTGGAGTTACGAGCACCAAGTTATGAATCGTCGAGGAACGATGCTCGGAAGGGATGAATTCATCCATCTCAATGTAATCAAGATTCTATATTTCAAATTTTTATGTTTTGTTCCAGCCAAGTTGTAGGAAATTTTATAAGCTTTCCAACGATATAAAATCTTCTAAAATCCGAGCTACGGTTTGAAAGTTATCGCTATTTGAAAATTCATCGAAAACCTAACCCTAACTCTCGAAACCCTAAATGCTAGATCTACCCGAACCTTCTCAAATCTCTCTCTGCTGCGAAAAAGAATTTGTTACAGCCACCCGAGAGCAGCACATGTTAACTCCTACCGAGGCCACGGCCCACTGACAAATGGGGCCCGCCTGGCAGGGCTGACTGGGCAAGAAATGCCCAGTCAGCTACTGACCGAGCGCGGGGACCCAATCCTGTGGTGCCGCCTGGTCCTTTCTCTCCTCTCTCTCTCTCTTCTCACACTCTCTCTCTCTGACCGGGACCACCGGAGGCTTGGGCGGCGGTGCCTCGCCGGAATCCTCGCCGGAGAAGCCCCGGGGGCGTTACAGAGCTCGGCACGACCAGGGAGAGGCGGCGGGAGGATCTGGAGCTCACCCTAAGACCAATGCGCGGACGGAGACGAGCTGCCAGGGTCGGGACGGAGCTGGCTATGGTGAACGGCGGTGGAGCTCCTCGGTTGTCGCCGGTGGGGGTCCTCGGGCACGAATCTGGGAAGAGGAGACATCCAGGGTGTTAGGGAGGATGAGAGGGTCCTCTGGAGCAAGAAGATGGGAGGAGGGGAAGGCCGGAGCGACCGGGGGAGCTCGCCGGAGCAAATGCCGAGGTTGGGGAAGACGGAGGAAGCGGTGGCCCTCGGGCTTGGATCTGCAAGATGGAGAAGAGGGGGAGGTGAGGGAGAACGCGAGCAAACTCAGAAGCTGGGAGGGAGAGATCGATGCTCACCGGGTGCTCGGGAATTTCTCGCCGGAGAAGACGACCAGAGTGGGGAGAACACGGCGAAGGAGCTCGGAGAACGGGGAAAAGAGGAGGGGGCGCAAGGGTTTGCGGAAACAGGGGGAGGCTGTCCGAATGAGAGGGGGAGTATTTATGGGGCGGTGCTGGTCGGAACGGTGGTGGATCCACCGCCCACCCTGGCCTGCCGGCGTCGGAGACGTGGCCGGGAGGTCCTGACAGGTGGGCCCCCGGCCGCGGGTCAGAAGGGAGGAAGCTAACAGCCGGCGGGGTTAGCGGGCTGGGCTGGCTGCGGCCCATTAGGGTCGGCCCGATTCCCTTTTAAATTTCCTTTTTCTTTTTCTTTAACATCAGTGCTACTCCAGGTGTCATTTTAGGTGCAATTCTTGCTCCAAAAATTCTAAAATTTTTACAGGAGTTTGAAAACATTTTAAGGGACCTACTGTAGGAGTTTGAAGTTATTTGGGTACTGTTTGGCCTAGGTTCACATTCAAATTTGAATTAGGGCTTTATTTTGGATTTGCACTATAGCTAAGCCCTAGACATATCCAAAAATTCTGAAAATTGGCCAAGGGCTAGGGTTTCCACTTTTGAAGAGATTCATGGAATTTGGAG